>APFE030101715.1:4973-23697 GCA_000404065.3 Pinus taeda
CAGAGATTCTAAATCCTTTAAACAAACTATACACTACTCTCATAATGAAAGAAGCCGAAAAATAGAATAAACTACAAGCTCCTATTGCTAGACCAAAATGTTAATTAATGTTATTTTAACATTGAAATATTTTATTATAATTAGCATTCACATATTTATTTTTTTTTCTAAATATATATAAGTAGCTAGATAAATTATAATTTTTTTATTTTAATTTACGCCTAACATAATTTATAACTAGTTGTAAAAACTAACCTTACACTATTTTTTGATATTTTATTATAATTAACATTAACCTAATTTTTATTTTTATAAACATATATATATATAATTGGTATAGAAACCATAACTACAACTAGTATCTACTGAAAATCGAGTGGAAAGTGAGATTTAACATGGGCAGACTCGAGTGACGAAAAAGTTACTATGAATGCATGATAGGCCTAAAGTAGATTTTTTTTTATTCCAAAATATCACTTGACATAATGGGAGCATTGAAAATAAAACATTAATATTAATTTTCATCCAATTATTATAGTAACATACATAATTATTATAATTAATGATTAACATAATTTATTATATATATATATATATATATAGTTTATCTAAAACTTTTTTACACTTCTATAAACCTCTAGAAAGGGTTTGCCTAGTGGCCTTGGAACGTGCATTTTCTGTTCTTTAACTTTCTTATGTCTGCACCCGGCATCCTAATGACTTTTTCTTCACATAATTCTTCTCAGAGTATTTGTAAAAGTCGAACGAGATACCTCATAATTTCCGGTGAATTTGTAAAATCTTAAAACCTCAAACGATAAACCACATCATTTGAAACAAGTTGAGATCAATATATTTATTTCTTTACGCTGAAATCAATATAACGATTCACCATTGAAATCAATATTTATCTTTTATTTATTTACCTGGAAATTGAAACATTTATTTATTTATTTGTAAATCAATATATTTATGTATGATGAGGGTTTCTTTTGAATAATGTTATTTTAATTTTAATTTAATTATCAATTAATTATTAGTAGTTATAAATTTTAATTTAATTATCAATTAATTATTAGTAGTTATATATGTTTTATAAGAGAAAGTTTTAGAGAGTTTAGAAGAGAAAGAGTAATATAGAAGAGAGAAGAGTAAATTTTTTATGGAATTTTATTTATTTATCAGTGTTTTATGTGTGGAAATAAATTTTAATTCAATTATCTATAACTCTTATGTAGTTTGTTAGGAATGTTTGTAAAAGAGACTAAAAAGCTTCGGAAAGAGTGATATAAAAAATAGAAGTAAATTTTTTTATGGAATTTATTTATTTATCTGTGTTTTTTTGTGGAGAAATTTTGAAATTTAAATTTTGCAAAACCTAAATTTTAATTTACTTACTCAAATTTTAAACTATTACCAAAAAAACTTTAAAATTATTTAAATAATAATAAATTATTTTAAAACAAATACTATAAAAAAAAATAAAACAAATTAAATTAATTATAATTATAAAATATGTTTATAATATTATTTTATATTTTTTATTAATAAAAATTAAAACATATATACTATATAATTATAATAATAATAATAAATTTATAATCATAACAATTATAAAATTTTAAAAAATAATGAAATTGGTATTGTGTTATGCTTTTGAGCAATTTTAACTAAATAAAAAAAAATGGTCTATTTCTAATATACTTTACCCAAACTAGTGTTGCTTTGATCTATCGAAATAAGTGAAGTGTGATGCTTCTAGTTTATAGTTACTAAATCTTTGTTGTACAATGTTGTGCATAGTAAGAATATTTGGCAGCATAACAACACGGAATGTAGTAATGGTCGAGGAATGGCCACAACTAAAAGAACAAACATTTCTCTTGCACTACATAATTGTCTAAAGCAGATTATGCAAGTTGAATCATGGCAAAGTTATATGAATTGCATCACTGTGGATAAATTTAGAACTCACAAAACTTTAAGCATTTTTTTTTTAACAGAAACAACATTGATGGATCTGAAACATGTTTTATTGTAGTTTCTATGTAATAAGTAGGGATTAATTCTAGAAGATTAAATGACCACAGTGAGGGGTTGTAACTACAACTCATACTTTTCATAGAACCAACATTTCCAATTTTAGCCTAAACCCATGCTTATACATTGTACACCCCATGCTGAAATGTTTTGGAGGCCGATATGGCTACAATAAATGTTTCTTTGTCTAATAGTGAGTACAAATCTACAGACCCTAGAAACCATATAATTAGTTTTGTGAGTGCCAAAACAATTTCTAGTGACAATAGGTGTAATTTTGCATAATGTGTCATTATTAGATCATGAAAATTACTCAAACATTTTCTAGTGTATACATTTATAAAATATAAGTTTACACTTGAAACTCAGAAAAAGATGATATATTTGCACAATGTATGATTAGATCAAAAAAATTATTCATACATTTTCCAGTGGGTACATTCACAAAAAATAAGTTCACTCTTAAAATTAAAAAGGAGATGAGATATTGACACTCTATTAATCAATGACAATATCCTTAACAAACATTGTACCTTAATCAATGCTATACCAAAGGGGCATAAGAATCAAATATTTTATAACTAAACAATTTCATTGATGTCACATATCCTAATTGGCCTTACAAACAAGTATATTACACCCAAGTATGTCACATCTAAACTTTTCAAACATCATTGCAAGAAGGGAATGGATGCAATGGTGCCTCTGATTTTGGAGACTGGAAAGTAACTTTTGTTGTGTTTGTCAGAGATTATTAATGTAGACGCACGAAAATGATATCCTAAACCAACATAGCCCACAACCTGTGGAACTTGGTCAATGGTGGAACATGCAATAACTGACCTGCAAAAGAAATATGTCACATTGCTATAGTACAATACTCTATTCATAGCAACAATGGTAATCTTACTAAAGGTAATCGTCGTGTGATACCAATGAGTCTTCATATTCGAATTGTAACATGGAAAGCTACTCTCTTGTTTCTCTAATGTGCCTGGACAAGCTAAAATGTAATAGTTTATAGAGGATATGGAAGTGCATTTGATCATCCAAATGGACTGACTACTGTGATTTTTAGTGCATATGGCAGGGTATATGATCATTGAATGGAGCAGTTACTATACCATATGGTGTTGTTTTCACTCTTTAACTTTTAGGTCATACTCTTTATGTTAGCATCTCTTCAACAACAATTTCTTGTTTGAAAGAAGACCTCATTTAGTATAAATGCATAATTAAACAACATCATTGCACTTATGATTTATTTGTCAATACCAATTAGTTCTATAAGCTCTTAGGTTAATGTTACAACTCATACTTTTCATCAAAGAAACATCCCCAATTTTAGCTTAAACCCATGGCCATTAAGTGTCCATCCCATGTTGAAACTCTTTGTATGGCAGAATGTTGAGGATGAATGTTTATTTGTTTAATAGTGAGTAAAAATCAACAGAGCCTATGCGCCATATAATTAGTTGGGTACTGCCAAAAAGAATATGTAATGACAATAGATGTAAGTGTGCATAATGTGTAATTATTAGATGACCAAAATTATTCAAAGATTTTCCAATGTGTACATTTAGAAACTGTAAGTTTACAGTTGAAATTGAGAAAAAGACGAGATATTTGCATAATATATAATTAGGTAAGAAAAGTTATTCAAACATTTTGTACACACTTTCCACTGGGAATATTCACAAAATATAAGTTTACTGTTGAAATTAAAAAGAAGATGAGATATTGACACTTAATCGTAATCAGTAACAATATCCTTAACCAACATTGTATCTTAATCAACACTATACCAAAGGGGCACAAGAATCAAATCAGTTCAAGCAGTGAAAGAATCAAATATTTCGTAACTGAACAATTTCATAGATGTCGCATAATCTAAGTAGCCTCACCAAGAAGTATACTACACTCAAGTATGTCACATCTAAACCTTTCAAACATCATTCAAAGTATAGAAATCATTCCATTCTTGCATTTGTTAGTGTTCACTTTTCAAGAAGGGAATGGATGCAATAGTGCCACTGACTTTAGAGACTGAAAAGTGGCTTTTGTGGTGCCTGTGAGAGAGTATTGATGTAGCCGCACCAAAAGTTATTGTAAACTGACCGATCCTACAACTTATGGAACTTGGTGAATAGTGGAACAAGCAATAATTGACCTCCAAAATAATTTCCCCTCAAAATATGTAGGTAAATTACTATAATTATAAATATGAAAGTCTACTCTAATAAATGATTATAATTAGTTCACCAAAGCATGTGTTATACTTAAAAGGCAGAGTGTTTGAAAATGAAGTTGTCTTGGTCATGACAGTTGCAATACTTTTAGTCATAAATGCAAGGGGAATGATGACATATTAAACACCATTGAAGATCCATATTTCTAGATTGTGAATCAGCTCAAACTACTTGCATTTTGTCACGTTCATGTATGTGAATTATATGTTTGAGAAGAGATTTGATTTTAAGTAATACTTGTAAATTTGGTTGGAGGCAGTACAGTGGTATGTATGCTGGCATCAGTAGAAACCTTTTTTGTATGGTTTTCAATGCAATTTCTTGTGCTTCTATTTCTGTGCAGTAACTATAGATATTTGAAATTTCTGTGTCCATAGGTCCTACTCCAAAAGATAGAGAATTTCATAAGAAAGTAGTTATCAAATATAATAACAATGTAAAATATGCAACCATGCATTAATAATGAGTGAATATGAAAATTGCTAATAGATAGATAAGGTATGCTATAAAAATAGAAAGAGCTTATTTATTATGTGAAACCTTTTGGAGATCTTAATGTATGCATTGGAGAAGCTCATCTTGTGGAGGCATTGAATGGAGGAGTTCTTATGCATGTTTTCCTCGTGCAATAATTTTGTTGTCTTGCATTTTCATGTAACAATCGAAAGTGAATGTGGGGAAAATGTGAAGATCTTGTAGAGAAGGGACTCTTGATACTGATGTGAATGTAAGACCTTGACGTTCATTCTTCCCAATGTCTATTGTTTCTTTTGGCAATCTCATACCTTGGGATTTATGTATAGTTAATTCCCAAACCATTTTGAGGGGAATTCGCACACGCCCATTTCTTTTTATTGGTGGAATAAGAAAATGAGTAGGATTTATTTTATACCAAGGAGGCCCAATGTATTTAGGAAAAGCTACAATGACAAAGGCTAGAAGTTATGGAGGTGCATTTGATTATTTATATAAGATGGATATAATATGCCCAAGAAAACCATTGAAAATTTCAACTAGAACCCAAAGGTTTGAGATCAACATCACTTTTTGGCCTGTGCATAGGAAGATGATTGGATCTAATTGGTTGTCTTCTGAGGAAAGGGTTGAATTTGTGTTGTTGTCTTCTACAATGGATCTTG
Organism: Pinus taeda; assembly: GCA_000404065.3. NCBI lineage: Eukaryota > Viridiplantae > Streptophyta > Pinopsida > Pinales > Pinaceae > Pinus > Pinus taeda. The sequence continues at coordinate 10,402 of APFE030101715.1, forward strand.
TGATCAGAGTCTTTAAAGATTTCAAAATTTGTTTATTATGTAGCAATGTTTGAGCATTGGCTACGAATAAATGCATGAAATTATGGAAAGAATGTATTTCATCTTCGGACAAGAAGGAGTGTGTTCGTGACATGAGAAGTTTATAGTCTTCAAGTGTTGGCTTTGCATTTCTAATGTTTTGGAGGATGTTTCTCAAAGTAATTTGTTCGATGTTGTTTCTTTATTTATGGAATATCGTGTCTAGTGTAATGATTGTTTTGAACATGTGTCATAATGCACTTCCATGGGAAGTGCCTACATATAGTGGTATGTCTTTAACGAGGAGCAGTTGGTCAATGTTTTCAACTAATATAATGGAATAATAACCAAAAGGAGTGTTTCTTTGTTGTGGAAATGCTTCTTAAAGACATTCATTTTTTGTCTTACAAGCTTTGACCCAATAAATGTGATTTCATCGATTAGTATGTATCAGATGTGCTTAAGTTCTTCTTGGAATGTTGCAAGAGCATTTCCTTCTAAGGGCATGAGATCATTTATGGGAAGGTGGAGGGTAGCATGGATTTTTTATGCTTGTATGTTGAAGGTTACAACACCTATAGGGGCAAGCAACATGATCAGTGAAGGCTTTGAGCCAACAAAGTTTGCGATCCTTTATTTGATGCAGTCTATAAGGTGCCATTTTCCTATTCTAGTAGTGCCTTGTATTATCATTCTTAAAGGAGGAAAAATATCCATTTTTGCAAAATGATTGGAAATAATGCTGAGAGATATCTTCTTCATTGGGGATAATGAGTTAAGGTTCGTTAGGTTATCCTTATGTGTTTGAATAATGTGGTGGACGAAGTGATTATTCTCAATGAGTTGTATGCCTTTTTCTTGTAGATCCAATGGGATAATGATATGAGTCCAGTTATGGTTGTCATCAAGTCCATGAAGGCCAAGCATGCCAAGTCATTTATGTGGATGTCATTGGTAGGGTGAAATTGGGAGAGTAATTCCCATTCATTCAAGTTCATGGTGTCTAGAGTATGGGACTCATGAGTAATCGAGTTATCATTTACAATAGGTTTAAGATTAGATAGTGTGCAGTGACAATGCCAAGGTTTATATAAAGGATGAAAGTGTGACTAGTTTGCAATGAATTCTTTAGCAGAATTTCCTATATCCATAGAAATATCATGAAAAGGTTTATATAGCGTAAGTTCAACTCGGAAAAAGTTAGCATAGGAGGGTTCAATTGTGGATGGTATTGTAGAGTAAGGTGGTATGACACGAATAATGGCTTTTCTAGGTCTAGGTTTCCATTTATTTATTTTTTGATGAGGATCATATGACCAGGGTCTTGATAGCTCTATAAGTGATCTAGATTGCAAGGGAGACGAGAGTTTGATGGATGCATTTATGAAATGCATGATGGAGAAGGGTGGTGTTGTTTTGTGGAAGGTGCATATGGAAAATTTCTTGTGCTATGATGTCACAATCAATAATGATTTCTGCAAGGAATTTTCGAATTACATATGTTGCATGATCATCATTAGCTAAAGCGAGCACAATTCTACATAACATATGGTGGAAGCTTTCTGACTTTTTTCTAATTTAGATGCATATTTGGTGATGTGTTTCTGAATGGCATGGAGTGAGAATACTGGTTGGAAATCGACATTTTCACACTAAATAGAGAGGATGGTAGGGTTATGACTATTTAATCAATCATCGTTACGATTGGGGGTGTATGTCATTTTGCCATTAGAGTCAATGAATAAGAATGAGGTTGGATTTAATTTCCAAGGTGCTTTATAACAACACTCAAATGTGGAGCTTTTCTTTCTTAGGAATGTGCTTTGATTGAATTGTGTGTGTCGTTCAATGAAATTAGTGAGTTGTTCATAATCATTAAAAGGATCAACTCTAAAAATATCTGGCATGGATAATAGGAAATATTCTTCTAAATTGGGCTAAAGAACAGGTTGGTTTGAAAGGGTAGAAAGGTGGTGGTTCCAAGCTAATATGTATGTCTCGAAGAAATGTTTATAATTATCAACTACTTCTTTGTCATCCCAATCGAGGCTATCCATATTAGGTGTGTTTCTTATCCAAATGAAACCATGGATCTATCTAGACCATCTATGTTTGCATTCATACTTATGAAGGATTCCCTTTTGTTAGATACTTTTACATTGGACAAAGTTCGATGTTTATAGAATCATGAAAGTATTGTGTTAGAGTGTGTACGTGTACTAGTGGTCTTTTATCTACAAATATTTTTCTAAGATAACATCATGAAATATTGTGAATATATGGTGCATATATAGTGATGTTAAATGGGGGTTAGAGATAATGTTATCATTCCTCCACTTTTATTATTTTCCAACATCATGAGGTTGACAGCTTGAAATGACTGCATGAAGATCATGTGATTTTATATCAGCAACACTAAATGTGAGGAATAATATCAAATAGCCAAGCTGAGATATCATGTTTGTTAGTGCATTCTTATCTTTGTGCCAAAAATATTGTGTGCCACATATGGAGCAGTTGAATCACATTACTTGTTCTACTAGCTTCTCATCTAGAAATTGCTCTAGTCGAATGTTTAGATAATGTATAAATGTTGGGAAGTTATCTACAATGTTTTTCTTGATGAACACAGAGGTTGTTTCCTAATTTTGATGGTGCATCATGAGATTGTATATGTAGTAGTGAAATCCTAGGTGCCTACCGAACCTGGCATCGTGGTAGCATATGAGATGAAATGTGCATTCACACAACTAAACTACTTTCAATCTTGGTTTATTAGGCATTGCAACTCTTGTGGGAAAAATGGGTGGGCAAATCAATAGAAAGAAGAACTTTTGTGTTGTATTCATTGATTAGAGATAGTCTAATTGGAGGTCATTCAATTGTGGTATCATAATGGTGGTTGTATGCTTATAAATACCATCTTATTTCTTGGACTTCTGTATTTGTATTGGGAATAGTGGGTATAATGATGATGTGTGGTGCGGGTATGCATTGGTGGAATCTAGGGTGGGTTCGAATGTTGTTTGATGTGATAGTTGGGTAAATGGATCTACGGTATTAGAATGTCAAAGGGAAGGGGAGACATCGATGGGGAATGTTGGTAAGGATGCTAGTGTGTTGTGGTCAATGTGAACACTCTTATAGTAGGGGTCATTTCACAATTTGAATTATAATGGAGCTAGAAAACTGATGTAGGAAAAAATGTCTTTTCCTGCAACTCAACTCTACTCTAAATAAATTAGCACGTTTCTTTTTCTCTTACAATCATACACACAAATTTCTCAGGACTATTTTATAGTAATAAGTAATCAGTCACATTCATATGTCCTTGTATTCATGCATAAACACACAAATCAAAGCACAACAATTAATGAATTCCTCTTCTCATTAATAAACACCAGAACTATACATACGTAGTAAAAATCCTGATCTATTCTCCTCTAACTTAATTCTACATTCATTTTGGCGATTAGTTTTCCCCTTAGGCTTACAATATTTGTAATAACATATACAAACAAAATAAATTTTCCTAGATCCATAAATCAATCCACAAATCAATCATGGTTTTCAAGGTAGACTCCCTTTTTCCTTCTTGACAAAATATTGCCTATCCATAGATTTTCTAAATCCTAAAAGCACCCCCATAGTTTCTAAGATTTTTAAAAATTTTCTTAGCCTAAAAACTTGCTAATTTCTACCATTATTTTTTTCTCCTACAACCTCTCATGATTTACTTCCTAAATTTCCCGTGCCTTAAAAGGCATATTTTCTTCTTAAAAAACTTATCTACTAAAGCTTATCCATATCTATAGTTCTTTAAGAAATAAAGAAATTAAAATTATTTACAATAAGGAATAAAATTCCTTTTCCATGTTGAAATCTGGTTTGGAGCTTTGCATCCAAAAACCTTGATGACTTGGAAGCTCTAACGCTCTTGCATCAGACTCCCATGGTAGAAAAAATTTCATGACCTCTTGGTCATGTGTCATTAATTTCAGAATCCTCTAAGATCCCAAACTTTGTGCTACATTTGATCATCCATCTCATTATACGATTGTTCTTCTACACCTGGTTCTCAAATTCCACTATAATTCCATTACATATTTTCTTATTGTAAGACATTTGTCTTCACCCTACTTCTACTCACCATTTCAAGTGAAACTTTTCTAGCCAAGAAAGTGATCAAAACAAAAGTATACAACCAAAAATATATACTTTCAACCTCATCTCATACTTGTAGAGACGTTTCCTAGATTCTTTTCTCTGCTTCAATCTATTGATTGAGATTTGTTTCCATGCTACCAAAAAAATCTTCCTCCTTTGACTTTGTTAGATCCTCATTCACAACAACTTATGCAACTTGTTCACCCTCAATTTCTATTCCACTTGTGTCAATTTGAAAATTGATAATCACTTCTTCCACATCTACATGCACACAATCAGTGCGAAGATGAAAAGTTGTCTCTTCCTTTGGCTCATCATTCCTTATGAGCATCCCATTCAATTATTTCTCCTCCTCTCTGCTGAGAACAAAATTTGAACTTTGTTCTCCTCTATCTTCCTTTTTCTTCATGAAAATTTCAAAAGATTGTCCATCATTTGCAATAACACTTGCAACCATAAATGAATCATCAGAAAAAACATAAGGCTTTGTAACCTTATTTCATGTCTCAAACATCAAATCTCCATCAACCTCATCACCATCCTCTTCAATGATTTCTCCTTACTCAAGTTCACCACTGTGAACTGCTTCCTCACACTCAGTAGCTTTGATTTCTTCCTTCAACATGTGTCTCAAATTGTGCTTCTGCTTCTTGGCCATAATATTTCAATAGGCCACTTAACCCTTTTCCTCAAGTTCCACCCATACCTTTGGTTCTCCTCATTTTTCTGTAGCAACTTTGTAAGCACATTCATTCATGATTTTATCTCAACGAGTCCCCTCTCGTATTCTTCATCACTCATTTTCCTTATGCCAACTTCTTTGGCATCCTTATGGCTTCCCTCTGAATTCTTCAAAAGACTTCCTATATTCATCTTCATCTTCCCCTTTCGTGAGCTTCCCGCTGCCCACTATGAACTACAAATAACCTTTACAGTAATCAATATCATGCCTGCTACACATGCCTCTCCAAGCTTCACACTTGTACTTGGTCTTTTGGCATTCCTAGTTCCTTCCTCTGGAACCCCTTTCGAGCACTCCTTGCTCTTCAAGTTTCTACAATCACGTTTCTTCCTCCATCATAGTTGTGCTATCTATCATAATTCCTTTGCCACAATTCTCATATCATTTTTGCTACCAACTCATTCCTTGTTATTATCTGCAAACATATTTTCTCAAATTCTCCTACCTTGATACTACTTGATGCAGGAAAAAATGACTTTTCCTACAACTCATCTCTACTCTAAAAAAATTAGCACTTCACTTTTTCTCTTACAATCATAACAAATTTGTCAGGAATCTTGTGCAGTAATAAATAATCTCACATTTAGATATCCTTGTATTCATGCATAAACACACAAAATCAAAGGACAACAATTAATGAATTCATCTTCTCATTAATAAACACCATAATTGTACATAGATAATAAAAATCATGATCTATTCTCCTCTAGCCTAATTCTACATTCGTTTTGGCCATTAGTTTTACCCTTAGGCTTACAATATTTATAATAACAGATAAAAACAAATTAAATTTTCTTAGATCCATAGATCAATCCACAAATCACTCATGCTTTTCAAGGTAGACTCACTTTTTCCTTATTGACAAAATCTTTCCTATCCATAGATTTTTGAAATCCTAAAAGAATCCCCAATATTTTCTAAGATTTTTAAACTTTTGCTAATCCTAACAACTTGCTAATTGCTACCAATATACTTTTCTCCTACAAACTCTCATGATTTATTTCCTAAATTGTCCATGCCTTAAGAGGCAAATTTTCTTCTTAAAAATCTTATCTCTATCTATAGTTCTTTAATAAATAAAGAAATTAAATTATTTGCAATAAGGAAATAAAATTCATTTGCCATATTAAAACCTGGTTTGGAGCTTTTTCTCCAGAAATCTTGATGACTTGGAAACTCTAATGCTCCTGCATCAAACACGATGTCTACTTATAATGCAACCATAAGCATGATTGTCACTGTTATGACAGTAACCACTAGAATGTCCTAGTCCTCAACAGACCATGGAAACATGTTGGTTATTCTTGTAATGTTGGGAAGCAAATTGTGTGGGTAGTGTATTTATATTGGCCACCTCGTTCATGTGTTACTTGTAGTATTGGGTTTACTCTAGCTATTAGAATGTCTTCAATATATGAAAGAAAGTATAGGACAAGTGGTTGAGGATTAGGGTCCATGTTGTTTGACAATGAGAAACAGTGGTCGTTTATTTCAGACATGCATCTGGAGCAGAAGTACATTTTGTTGGACATGCAGAGATGGATGCCAAGATATGGTTCAAGACAAATGGAGCATGGACATTTTTATGTGTCTTTATCAATGTTTGCACGAAATTCACAATGTGAATTAGTAGTCACAGTGTTGTTGAAAGCATTGGAAAGGGAGGTGGTGGTGTAATGAGTTGTTTGCATGTTTGTTTGAGTGATTCATTCATGAGTAAGAGGATTTGTTGATTGTAAATGAGGGTTTCTTTCGGAGTGGGAAGTGTTAACTACATCCAAGTTTAACGACAAATATAGAGTTGTGTCATATGCCTCAAGGGGTGACTGTTGGGTGTTTTTTTGTTTCTTATTTTTTGGGAGTCTATGAAGCTAATTTTCTAGCATGATAAAGTTCATGCTAATGTGCCTTTATTCATTCTTTATTTGAAGCATAGTATCTTTTGGCACTTTCATAATTATAATTAGTGGAAATTTGTAGAAGTCAATGAAAACAAGACACCTACATGCAAGAAATGGGAAAATGGGAATGTTATTTAGAAGGCAAACAATGATGCCATTATATAGCAACCAAAAATAATAGCAAGTTAAGTCGAAAATATTTGTATGGTAATTTATCAATGGAACAATATTCATGAAGGAGCATTTGAGTAATTTACAACTATAGATGAAAACAATTCCATTTGTGTAACCCATCAAGTTCAATGATTTGTCAAAAGAAGGAAAGTGCAGTTTATGTCAATACATGTATGTACACAATGCAATATTACATATGGTGGAGTCAAGGTAGAACTACATGTTGATAAAATATTGATGCAAACTGAAGGGTTCATGTAATTACATACAAATGCATGTTATGTTAAAAATCATATTTAAACATTGAATACTACAAATTGTTGAAAATCCAGACAATACTATATGGTGTAAAATTGTATTTAGAAACTGGAATACTCCAAATTAAAAAAAAAAAAAAATGAAAAGGTACATGTAAGTAAATATAATTATTATGTAGAAATGTTATCGATTGAGCCAAGGATGTTATTTCATTCGGTTAAGAATTCCAAGCTTTCTATGTAACAACCCTGGCTAAAAACTTATGTAAAAATATATAAGACCACGGACGATGGGACTCGTATTCCAAGTTGAATGTTGGGCAAGACATCCTAGTGGGTGTTCATTTTGTTTTTTGTAGATAAGGAAATGGCTAAGGATTTGGAAAGGAAAAATGAAATTTTTGGCACATTTATTTATGAAAATGATGGAAATTAGGAGAAAAGGAAGGTGAAAGGTCACAGGTTGCATGTGAGGAGGAAATTGAATAAAATATAGGTCTCATTGATAAAAGGGCTTCTGAGGATCAGTTGTCAAGTTGTTGGCTCAGGCTTAGTCAGTGTTAAAGCTTTTTACAGTTGAGTTTTGGAGCTCTCTCATTATTCTCTCTCTCTCTCACACTCTTGGACACTTAGAGTTTATTGGAGAACTTTGGCAACAGAGAAAGAAAGGAAAAGAAGGAAAGAGGAAGCAAAGATCAAGCATGGAAAGGCACGATCAAGCAGATACAACAGACTTCATTGTAGGTATCAACTTGCATGTGTATTTTCCTTGCTATATTTGGAATCCATAGTATTGCATGTGGTTCTTTTCTATCATGGTATGGGTTTTGCCAGGTGTGAGAGTGTTCTTCAGCCTAGCCTTGCCATTTCCTGATAACCTTGATGAAATGAGTTCTTATACTTTGGTTGATGTGGGATGGTTAGATGGATTTGAAGCTCAGTGGGGTGGACCTCTGAAATAAAAAACACATGGCCTAGTGGTCTCTGAACTAGATTGTGGATCATGGTAAACCACTGTCCTAGTAACCCCTGAGCCAAATTGTGGGTTGCGTTAAAGCCTAGATTGTGTGCCTCGGTGGGCTTAGGAATCCTTGTTGGTGAATGGAAGGATATACGGTAAATCCAAGAGGTGGATTTCTCTCCATTGGGCCTAGTAGTCTTGGGATGGGATGTACGGTAAAGTCTGGAGAGTGTGTCTCGGTGTAGGGCCTAGTGATCCCTAGATCGGACTGTGTATTATGGTTAGCCTGAGAGACTAGGAGGCACTCAAATTACTCATGGTGTAGGTGGAGAATTCTGGTGGAATCCATGCTTGTTTGGTGTTTTTTGGTGTGTTATATGAGCCCCACATTCATGCTTGGAATATGGCATAAGGGTGATTGGCTGAAGAGAGACTTGGCTCATCCAATCTATGGTCGGGTGGAACGTGGTAATCCCATCTATGGTTGGCCTATTGCATCATTAGTGAAATGTTATTTCTCCTTGTATTTCTATGAGTGTTTTGATGGATTATATGTGGTCTATATGGTTGTACTTTCATGAGTATTTTTGTTGTTATTATGTTGGTTATATGTGCGTTTTATGGCAGTAGTTGTGTATGGATCTTAGCATGATTTTACTTGTAAATGAATGGATAATGTATCTATGACCTAATAGATGATAATGTAGAAAATGACATGAGGGAACAATGGTTCATAGAGATTCTCATATAAGTATGAGATCCCTACACTTAATTCTGTTATTTACACCTGTAGGTTACATGTTGATGATATGTTTGACGAAATGCCTATCATGGCTAGTAGGGGTCTTGTTAAGGTATTCTTTAACTTATTGTTTTTTCATCATTGTTTCCCTATTCTTTTACTGACCTTAAGTTATCATTCCATTCTGGGAAGTGACCTAGGTTCTCGGCCTAAAAAAGTGGCTCAAATCCTGGGGACAATGGAACAAACCTGGAAAAATGAGTCTCTGGACGGTGGTACGCAAGCCTTTGAGAATGAATTTGGGTTTTTAGATGTTTTCATGCCTATAGCATGAGAGCGACTGAGGCCTAAGTTGTCCAAAAACTAAGTGGGACCCAGGGACATGTTGTTTGAAGTGTTGGGCTGCTTCTTGAGGGTCCTAAAGATGATGTTGAATGTTTTTGTGTTGTGTTTCTGTCGATTACACTTCCTTAAGTTCACATAGGAGGTCAAATCCAATAATTGTAGCCTATCATTGCATGTTTACAGCAGTTGGCTAGTTACTTGGATAGATGTGGGAGGAGGTTGTTACAGAGTGGTATCAGAGCATGGTTGCACTCTCCTTGGGTTATGTGTTGATCATGCTTTCATGTTTGTTGCATATGTGTCCCTTATACATGTAGTCCATGTGCTTGTTGCATTTGCATGGTGTTTATCATGGTTGTAGTGATGTCACCTTGTGAATGTTGAAGATGTTGTAGTGGAGTATGTCTTTACGTTTGCATGATTGATTATGCATTGTTATGCACGTCAATGTTCACATGTTATCAAGTGCACGTGACGTGGTTGTTGTTGTCATGCATGAGGTAATGGTTTGTGTAGTTGATATGGTCATGCATTGATGACTGGACTTTAGCTAGAATGGTGTGTATATGGTTTTGTACTCATGTGTTATATGTCTATATGCAGTTGTTATCCATGTATGGTCTTAGTTATACTTATGCATGTATATTAAGTCAAACATGCCTTGTGAATTCATGGTATGTAATTTATGTCATCAAGGTGATATTGGTATGTTATGATGCTAATGTGTTGGTTGAGATAGAATAGGATATGCAGATCACCATAATGAGGTTGTAGCATTAGACTTTGGGATAAGAGCATATATTCATACATGTAGTGTGTGTTTGGCATGAAGGTATGTAAGTTAAGAATTGTTATATGTATTAGGTTTACGTACATGTCTTTTGATGTTATGGTTATGTACATGATAGATAATAGTTGATTTGGATAATCATATGCACATGAGTCAGATAGTTAAGAATGATGGTAACCTATGGTTGTATGCATTGCTATTGTTGTTTTATGTTATATAACTTGATGATTAGATTAAATATGTTGTTGATGAGCATGATATATAGCTTATTGTTGTTATATTCTATTATCTTGATGATTAGGGTTATTTCATTGAGATCTTGATGTTGTAATTTGGATTGGTCATATGCGTGATTGTTATGTTCATTGCATTGAAGATATTGATGTTATATGTATTGTGTTAACCTGGTTTGACCTATGCAGATGGTTATGGTTGCGATATTCAGGTATGAGCCGACATATTTATGATATGGTGTCGTATTAATCTATACTGATCATACATATGTGATTGTTATGCACGAACGACAAATGCTTATGAGCTTATGATGTGAACATGTTAGTTAGTTACCTTTATGGATATTATGATTTATGTTTGAGTGGATATGTTGTGAAGTTGTATCATGCTAACCTAGATTGATTATGCATAAAATATAACCTCCCCTAAAATACACTAAGGTATGAGTTTGCTTATGCAGTATATTGGGTGCTTCTTTGTTGATTATGTCGTCTATTTGGTGTTTGAGTGTTTGGAGCCTATTAGGTTGTCTAGTTTACTTATTTGACAAGGTGTGTTCATAGCTTGCTTGAATGTTTGATTAATTGCATGATATGGGTATGAGTCTATAAGGTTGCATAAAGAAATGATATTGTTTTAAGATGATTGTACTAATACATATGTGTCAAGACAGTTGATACGTACTTGCATGTAAGTAGGTGATAGTTGTAGCATTATGTCTAATGACTATGAGTTGACTCTGGATTATGACATGATTGTTAGTCTTTCTAAATGATGATTTCAAATTGATAGATATGATTTTCTTGATATCTGGAACATGTGGTTGACATGTGTGAGCAGTTGCAGGAAGCGTGACGGTATTAGCCTAACAAGGTAATTGTTATGAACCAGCTCAAGAAAATATAGAAAAGATAGATCAACGCCTTAGAATTCACCCCCTTCGAGGGGGCAACCTCCTTTACATTACATAAATGAACAATTCTTGGCTGATACAAATGATAAAACCTCCTTTCTATATATACGAGTCTAAGGAGTCACAATATAACCCAGCCGACATAACAATAATAATATAAAGCCACAAGAATAATAATAGAGGGATTCTATGGGGCACAATAATAACAATATGGGGGCAATAGGGGCACAACAATATTAATAAGGGGTATAACTACAATAGTAATGGGGTAATCACTAGTATTATAGGGACCCAACATGCCCCTCTCCTTCAAAAAAACTGTTGTCCTCAACGCTTGAGTATTTCTGGATACTTTTGTATAAAATTCTCATCCTCCCATGTGGAATCTTTAGCAGATAAGTTATTCCACTTGATAAGATACTCCGAAATTGATCGATTTCGTAGTTTTCGAGTTCTTTTTTCTGTGACTGCTTCCGGTTCCAATATAATTTTTCCTTCCTCGTCAAGTTCTGGCAATATTGTTGAACTGGGAGCTTGTCACCTATAACCTTCTTTAAACATGAAACATGGAAAACTGGGTGCAATCGAGAAGCTGCAGGAAGCTCCAATTTGTATGCCATAGTACCAATCTTTTGCAACACCTTGTACGGAACATAATACTTTGGTGATAATTTATTATCCTTCTTAGCTTGCTTGAGGGACATTTGCTTATATGGTTGTAGCCTTAAGAATACCCAATCACCTACATTAAAACTTCTTTCACTGTGATGTTGATATGCCTGTTGTTTCATTCTATTCTGTGCCGACACGAGGTTATCCTTTAAGAGTTGGAGGACTTGTTGTTGATGTTCTATGTGATGTTCCACTGCTTGAACCTTAGAATTTTCTCTTAAATATGATGTGATGGATGGTGGCTGATATCCATAAAGTGCCATAAATGGGGTCATTTTTGTTGTGTATGGAAGGAAGTGTTATACCACCATTCAGCCAGAGGCAACCATTTGACCCATTGTGTCTGTTTATCAGATACAAAGAAACGAAGATATCCTTCCAAACATTTGTTTACTATCTCAGTTTGCCCACCAGATTGAGGATGATAAGATGAGCTATGAGCTAACTGAGTACCAAGACAAGAAAATAATTCTGTCCAAAAATTTCCAGTGAAAATGGGATCTCTGTCACTTACAATAATCTTTGGGTTTCCATGTAGCTTTTGAATTGTTTCCATAAATGCAGTAGAAACTGTACTGGCTTTAAGTGGATGTGATAATGCACAAAAGTGTGCATACTTGGTAAGTCTGTCAACTACCACCATGATGACACTCTTTCCCTCAGACTTGGGTAGACCTGTGATAAAATCCATTGAAACCTCCTCCCAACGTTGGCTTGGAATGGATAAAGGTTATAATAGACCCGGCGTCTTAATTGTTTCAAATTTATTTCGTTGGCAAACCAAACATTCCGCCACAAACTTTTGAATATCTGATTTAAGGCCATCCCAAAAAAAATCCTTCTTAACCCTGTGGTAAGTTTTTAAAAATCCTGAGTGCCCTCCTAAGGGAGAAGTGTGCAATTCCATAAGAATCTTTTGTTTAGCTGGGAATTCTTACAGAGGTATAAGCGATCTTTGTACCATAACGAATCATTTTTCCAGCTAAATGTATCAGACGTACTGGAATCTTCTTGTAACTTTCGAATAAGTTCCCACACTTCTTCATCATTCTTCCATTCCTCCCTTGCTTCGTTTATCTAATCTAGTTGGATAATAGAAATGGTGCACAACAATGCTTCCACATCCTCATCCTTTCTTGAGAGTGCATCTGCCACCACATTTTGCTTCCCTTTTTTGTAGATGATTTCAAAGTCATAACCCAACATCTTTGTGACCCACTTTTGTTGCTCTTCAGAGGATAATCTTTGTTCGAAAAAGTATTTAAGGCTATCATGATCCGTTTTTACCTTGAAGTGTCTTCCCATTAGGTAGGGTCGCCATTTCTTAAGTGCATGGAGTATTTCCAACATTTCCTTCTCATAAATAGCTTTTCTTAAAAA
>APFE030101716.1:1181-16028 GCA_000404065.3 Pinus taeda
ATCAGGCTGTATGCAGAGAGCATGACCAGCATAGTCAGATCAACATGTTTGTTTGTGGTGAACCCCAGCACAGAGGTTAGCATATCTACCAGTAGCTTGCCTACCTCATTGAGATCTTCATAGGAGAAAGGAGGTGGCCCAGAAGGTTGGCAGTCTGCCTTCATGAATTTCCTAGCTATGGCAGCAATGTCTGAATCAAAAATTCTGGAGCCCTCATCCAGCAAATAGTTCATGGAGAAGGGGTACAGCAACTGGGTCTGTTTGTAGTTGAGCATCTGGTTGATGGAGTCTGGAGTTATATAAAAGAGTATGCTCCCAGATGGAGACTTCATAGCCCTGAGTTTCTGGTCATAGTTCTCTGCACATAGGTGGATGATTTCAGGGAAAATGTTGACAGAAGGCAGAAAGTAGGTGGGTAGATTAGATTTCCAGACCCCATATAGGTCACTGCTGTCCAAGTGACTGTTTCTTAATTGGCAATATGTCTGCAAATGGTTTCTCTCTGCCACAAAGTTTGTGATGAGGGCATCACTGTCCACCAATGGTATAGCTTCTAGGTCTCTGTTGGGTGGATTTATAGGCAAAACATCCAGAGCAGCTGGAGTGGCCATTATCTTGGTCTTGCTGGTGGTTTTACTGTGTTTCAAGCTTGGTGTGAGTTCTGAGGAATGGCTTACTGCTCTCTGTTTGCAGTGAGTAGTTTTGGTAGTTCAAGGAGGCTGTCACAGGTTTAATCAATCTGTGGGGCACTCTGTTTTGAGGAAGCAGAGTGTTTTTGAGCTGGTTAGCTGGTTATTTGCAGAAGATTGCTTAGCAGAGGTGAGGGAAATGACAATTTAGTTCTTCTAGCCTGTGGCTTGGCTTTTTAGCTGTTTTTTGTGAAAAATAGGTAGATTTCATCGCGGGTCACGGGTTTCCTTGGGACTTCTTTCATGCAGGGGTTTCAGAGTTTTCTTAGGTAGATTTTAGGGGTGAATTTCAACAATGTGGGTCCTTAAACTGAGTTGCTTAAGCAAGAAAACAAGATTTTATGGAGAATAGTGGACAAGAGGGTGCCTGCGGCAAAATACCTGGTTTTAATGGCGTACGAGGCGTTTTCACCGGTCGAACTGGCTGAATTGTAGGTGGTTGGGTTGACAATGGAGGCGGCAGCGACTTTGGCGGATTAATTTTGCTTTTCGACCATTGGAAGTTGAAATTCACTTGCAGAGGAGCTCCAGCGTTTGTAAAAAATAATGCAAAATAACGGTTTTTTATGCCTTTTTATGCATTTTTGGCATATTGGCGCCTTTTTGTGATGACTCATGCTGACGTCATCATGGGCCCAGGTACGGACAAGGTGACGTGGCAGGTGATGTGGGTGCCCAGGTGGCACTGACACGGTGGCAGGGTGGACAGGGCGACGTGGAGGGTAGGGGTGACGTGGAGGCATGGTGGCGGCAAAGTGGGGTGACGTCACGCTGACGGGGGCGTGACGTCAGCGTGGGGGGTAGGGCGGTAAGCGGTCTCCCCGGCAGGCTCTTAGGCGGTAAGTGGTTTGGAGGGGGGGGCAGCGAACAACCCCAGCGCCTGACGCGTGGCGGGGGTACGGCGGCAATACCGCCCATCCCCCGGACGCAAAAGGCCGGGCAGCTCTATAGGAGGATCGACCGCCCACTGTAGGATGGGCGGGGCGGATGATCTGACGGTGGGCGGCGATCGTGATATGCCGCCAGGTTAACGACAGGGGACCCGCCCGATTATATAATAATCGTTTAATAAATGGGGCGCGGGGTGGGTTTAGAACCTTAGGTTATGGGTTTTTCGGGTTTATTAAGCGCGTATTTATTTAAAAGCTTTTTATTTCAAAAATTTATAATAAAGGGTTTAGGGCGGAGGAAAGGGGGAAAGGGTAAATGAGGGCGGGGAAAGTGATTTTTGCCCTTTAACCATAGTTTTTCTCAAACCCATAGCTTTTAGGAGGATTTAGGGCTAATACTAACCCTTGAGGGGTTAATATTTCCTAAGGAAGGGATATGGCTATAGCACTTGGGGGAGGGGGAAGTTAGGGAGCTAGATCATAGGTTAGTGATTAATATGGTTTGTGAGGTGAATGAAGGGGTGAAGCCAAGTTAAAATGAAACTTGACTTAGGATATTGAGGATAGATGAAAATGATGAAAAAATGATGCTTTTACACAAGAAATGTGGCTTCTTTTCACGCTTGAACTCCATGGTTTGACCAAGTGGTATGTGATGTAATGGAGTGGAACTGGAGACCTGAGCAGATCTCAAGGCCCTTGGGAGTGTTAGTAAAAAATGACTTTTGGGTGAAACTGGGGAAGTTAGACATGCTTCCAGTGCTTGTCCTCCATTCTTTTTCTTTAATGCCCACACCCTGTGTGGCATAAGTTTTTGCACTTATTTGGCCAATTGGTGATGGCTCTCCATTTCTGCAAGCTTGCACTACTTACCCATCCTAGTAATCCTAACATTTTTTCTTTATTAAAGTGGGTGCACTTGAACTAGCAGACCCTGATTTTCCTCTTTTCTCTTGACTGCCCTCCTATCTAATATCTACCCTTATTTCTTCCAAGGCCCCAGATTAAGCAGTTGGGCACCTTTATTTCTCTACCTAGCTAGTCATCTGCCAAGCTTAAGCTGTTTGGTCAGGAAACATTCTCTATTCTGCAACAAGCAATTTAACCATGGCATGGTCCAGTTTAGATTGTTGGGCCATCCATCCAGTGTGATTAGCAGCAGTACTTGGATAACATGACACTGCCAAATGAGCTTAGTAGTGGCATTTTGACTGGCCACTTTCCTGGTCCTTAGTTTGGGGTTCATTTTCACTTTTCTCTTGACCACTTGATTTTCTTGCCCTTTGATTGTTCTTTTAAGGCATACCCTCTTTTCATTTTTAAAATTTTTTGTAGTATGTACACAAAATATGGAACCTTTGCAGCCTGCAATGATGAACATATTTAGCCCTTCCACTGTCAATCATGAAAGATGAAACCTATTGGTATAGGAATCCAACAGATGCCATGTGGAAGTACTATGATAATGTCGTAATAATGCATTATGTTGACATGGAATTTACATGTGGGCTAGATAGGAGTCATGTGGCAGCTCAATGCTGTTGTGGCTCCATATAATTGGTTAAAATTCAGAGGGGCATACCTTTTGATCTAAAATTCAGGTTGAGATAAATTTTATATCACCATGAATCTCTCAATGAGCTACATGGGATGGTGGAAATTGTTTTGGGTTTTGGCAAAGTTGGAAGAAAAGGATTTTTATAACCCATTCTTCAGAATAGACCTTGAAGGTTGGATTAAAGCCACATGGTAACACCTCCATTTTACTTGAGAAAGTAAAAGAGTTGGGAGCTTGTTTTACATTTAGACATGATGATCAAAGGTAGAATATACATATGGATTTAGAAATTTGATTCTAAGAGTAATATCATTAGTTTTTATGGAAAGGACTACATAAGAAAAGCATTCTTAGAACATTTGAGATAAACATATATAATACACTCTAAATAATTCATTATCTTTTGTAATCTATTTAAAGAGCTGAATTAAAGGCCTTAAATTCTTTTGAATATGCTATTGACCATGCATACTCTTGTGGGGATGATTTTGGTGTTCATGTAGCTGGAATTTATTTTCATCAAAGGTTAAGAGGACTTGAAGGTCTTCTCTGCAAAGACTTTTCAAGATTAGATAACCTCAAATAAATTTTGCCCTTATGGCCTCAAATAAATTTAATTGATGCAGTCTAGATTATTGGTTTTAATACATACAAGCCAATCATTTTATCCTACCCCATGTCTCTTCATCAACATGAATATGATTCTTGGTTTTATGTGGTCTATGCCTTTGGTTAAGCATGTAAAGGAAACTTACATTACACACACATTATATTTATATATATGTATATCAATGTATGTATGTATGTATATAACAACCATATGTATTCATATACATAACTTTACATGTATATTGAAGGTGTGGTAATTCTGGGTAAGGATTTGGTTATTTGGTAGAACTTAATGAATAATTGGGATAAGAAGTTAGAATTCATTATATATTATTCATTATTTACATATACTACTACATATATATTTTCATGAATATTAGAGGATTAGTTATTCTTTGTAATAACTTATTTACTTACCAGAATTGAGTCATTTTCAAAAGAAAAAGTTTCATTTATATCTTGCATTATATTCTTCTATGAAAATATCGCTAGCATAATGGAGTTTCGATAAGAATGTTTTTATATACCAAGGTTTTAAGAATTCTTGGAGTAACTTCTTATTTGGAGGGATTTGCATGTATGTTGATGTTCAATAATTATGGAACAATGGTAAATCTTCTCCATGTGGTGAAAAGTGTTGGAATTAGCAATGATAAGATATCTATTAGATGCAATCATAGTGGAAAATTTTCACCTTTTTGTAGATGCCCGATGGAACCATTGGCGATTAGAGAAACAGATCAAGTTATCACATTGCACAAATATTAAATTATTTCAAATCTTGATGAAGGCATTCACACTTCGATTTTTTCGTCATAACGTTTGGTAAATCCATCGACACTTTGGTTTTCCATCAACACTTTTCTAATTCGTACACACTGGGGTAATGCATCAATACTTTGATAATCAGACAACAATTTAGTAATCTATGTAAATCCATTGAAACTTTGGTAAATCCATCAATTTTTGGGTCTTTTATAGAGTGAATCATGATGGGAAAATTATATTTTCCACCGATGATTGATGAAACAATTAACGCTTTACAAGTTTCTTCATGGATGACATGGTGGGGTCCACATGGTAGTACATATGATGATGACATGGTAATGTGATAGTGGCGTGACATAGCCATGTTGCTAGACCATAATCGTGACACATTAACACAAAAAATGACATGGATTGGGGCATGTGGGAGGTCATCAAAACTTTTATCAAAGGTTTATTATCGGTTTGGCATGAGAGTGTATCAATATTTTTTGGCTGATGGTAGAAGGAATCATCATTGATGATTTACTTGAGGGTTGGCACAATGTCAAAGGATTGTGATAATGATCCTCATATCAATGATTTACTTGAAGGTTAGTGCAATGTTGAAGGATTGCATTAATGGCCGATGGTTGTATCAATGATTTACTTGAGGTTTGGCACAATGTCAAAGGATTGCATCAATGGTTAATGATAATTTCAATGTTTTACTTGAGGGTTTGGCATAATGTTAAAGGATTGTATTGATGGTTGATGGTTGCATCATCATTGTAGGGAAATGTAAATATCTAATGGGGATACCGATGTGAATTGGTGCATATTACACATTAGCATGATAGTTTGTTCTAAGATAACATGGTAAGAGAGATAAGGATCTCAATGTAAACTTTGGAGGGCCATAACTTTGCACCTATAACTTGGAATGTGAGAAATCTCTCGATGATTAAAATATGAATATGAGCAAAAAATGGACTATACAACTATATGAAGGATAGAAACATGGCTACTCCATCCCCTTAATGTCACTCATAGGGTTAGGTAGTTTACATGGTGATATCAAAGCGTTGGTTCCATGCAATGGCTAGATGGGCCATAATAAACCACTGATATTTTATTATTAGAAATTATAAAGTGAGACCAATAGAGGATTTATTTATTAGTAGAGAAGATAGATGGTAGTGAATTTCACTAAAGCTTCACATATTATAGCAAAGTTCCAACGCTAGGACTGGATGGGCCAAAAATAGGTCAAGAGGGAATATCAAAGTTGTGGTTCAACATGATTAATAAAGGCACAAAGATATACCATAGAGACATAATTTATAGAACAATGGATCATGTATTGAGATAGCATGGATTAGAGGTGAATCACAAAGAAAAACATCCATAGCAAGAAATACTACTATCATGCTAGATGGCATGGGAAATAATATTACCATATACAAGAGAAAGGCTATGTAGATCCAATGTTGTTGGAAAAAGAATGTCACAAGCTTTGTGACATGTGGGACAAAACTATTGGATGTAATGAATGAAGAAGTTTAGTGGAATATTGATGGAAAAAGTTATGAAGGATATATTTAGGATGTTGACTAGATCTACTTTGAATAACTAAGTAAAATTATAATTCAAGGTATTTAGACTTCTGTGATCCATAACAGTTGTTTAGAGAATTTTCGGCGAAATCACATAATTAATAATTTGTCGACGCGTTTCAAACCAACTAGTGTGGTTCATCGTCAGGACAAGTTGAAGATACAGATCCAGTTCAACGTGTTAAATAGTCTAAGCAGAGATTCAAACGACTAAAAAACTAACAACTACTTTTCCACTCAAGGACCCCAGTGAAACTTCCTTTAATTAATTTAATATTAATTTACCATTATATTTATGGAGCTAGGTTAACCAGGTAAAATTAATATTAAATATAATGGTTAACCTAGCTCCATAAATATAATGGTAAATTAATATTAAATTAATTAAAGGAAGTTTGACTGGGGTCCTTGAGTGGAAAAGTAGCTGTTAGTTTTTTAGCCGTTTGAGTCTCTGCTTTGACTACTTAACACGCTGAACTGGATCTGTATCTTCAACTTGTCCTGACGATGAACCACACTAGTTGGTTCGAAACGCGTCGACAAATTATTAATTATGTGATTTCGCCGAAAATTCTCTAAACACAATTATAATTGCAGAAGCACATGCCCAAGTGGTCTAGCCATAATTATGAGGGGGAGTCTCTCAACTTATCTCTTGCTATTTTGAAAATGCTATTATATGATTTCTCAAATTCATGAAAATATGATTTAATACACTTTATTTTTGGATAATTGCTATAGGTCTTTGTTGGAATGCCATAGGTCTAGAGGTGGCTAGATAATGGAGGAAATCTATAATTTGCAAAGGAAGAATAGTTGAAGGTTTTTCGTTGAAGCACCCTATGGATTACTAACATTAGGACTAAAATTCCCTTCCCTCTGTGTTTGTTCTTGATAAGATGCTCGTTTTACTTCCCGAAGGATCATGTTGTTGGACCAGGTTAAGAAACATTAAGGATCATATTACAATAAAAGAGGGCACTTGGGATAGTGTTGTTGCAATCAAAATAATTCCAAGAGTTGGTGTGAACACTGAGGACGATTTTCCTTTAAGGGGGAGGGGATTGTAACATGCTCATCTTAAACCACAAATTAATTTGTAATTAATTATAATTAACTATGTAACTAATTATAATTAACTATGTAACATGTTAAATCATATTGTATTACTTGTGTTAACATGGATGTGTCACTATTGTGACAAAGATGATTGGATGAATCTAGGAACAATGTATATATAATATAAATTCTTGATGAATGAATATCCTAATATAAGAAACTTAGAACATATCAACATCAATACGGGCTATGATACTACGAGTTGGGAAGTGATGAGGGGGTTGTGGGAAATTTTCTTTCCAAAGCCTTGCCATGAAATTCAAATTCAAATCCAAACTTTTCTCCCTTTCCCAAGAACTTGTTAATTGTGAATGACTAGGGCATTGTAATAGTCACCCTTATAGTTATGGAAGTTGGGGTGATAGCTGAAATTTTTCTTCAAAAATCAATGAAAGGAATAGGCCTAGTGCATTCCTTGGTTCTTTGAATTTTATCTAAGGATTGGATGAAGGCTAAGGTAAACATAGGTGTATACAACAAAAAATTGATTAGAATATGGAGAATTATAGAAGGGGGCATGGACCCATGAATGTAAAAGGATGTGAAAAAAATGTTCACAAAGGAATTTGACCATGCATAGATAGATGGGAGGAACAAAATTGCCTAGAAAAACTAACTCATTAGTATAATATTGCTAATCTTGAGTGAAACGATTTATGTATTGTTTCGAGTGAATATATTATGTTTGGGATCTCGTAAAAATGAATTCTTCATGCCAAATATTGGCAAGGGAGTTTTTGAAATTATATGAGAAAATAGGTTCATAAATTGATGTATTTTGGCAAGCATGATAAACAATGGGAAAGGAAATCACTGAGTCACTAGAGAGAAGTAAGGGATTTCATTATTATTATTCTATGCAACAAAGAGGCATTTGGATATTTGTGGAGACCTAAGGATCAATAGGTAGAGGATCTCTCTAATGCTTTCATGGTAGTGATGGAGAGTTTCCTTCATCCAACCCATTTACTAAATGAGTTATCAGTTTTCCCCTTGTGGTATCATGGCCTAGCTAGGGTGGCTAGTTGCAGAAATTTTATGTGCAACTGACCCTGTGGTTGGGTAGAAAAGGATCATTTCCATATTATTTTCCTGAAGAAAGTTATTTCTATATAAGTATCTTCACACTTTAATTGGAAATATAATTATTCATTTATTGACATGCAAATGATGAATGAAAATGTGTGAATAAATCTTGTTTCCTTGTTGGTTTTTCAATTATATATGTGGTTTTATGCCTAAATTTTTCAAGGAATATGGAGGATTCTTAGGTTCCTTAACAACTTGCTATCATTTGAGATAAGGATGTAATAAGCCTCTTAAATGGTAACATAAGGTTGGAAGGATAGAGGAAAAACTCTCCCTGTCGGCCTCTTCAACAACCTTGATGGTTTTCTAGTAGGAAAGACTACTAGTGGATATCAAATACAAGGGTTGGGCCTGCACCGACAATGAAAATGTGTTTTTAGAATGTTGCTCAAAACATCAAGCTATCCATATGGATTCAAAAATTTGATTCCAAGAGTAAAATCCTTATATTTTATGGTAAATACTACGTAAGGAAAATCTTCACAGAAAATCTAAAAGATATTTGATAGAATATTCTTTAAATAATCCATGATCATGTTTAATATATTTCAAGAGCTAAAATAATGTACTTGGAACCTTTTAGATATAATATTTATTTAGAGTACCCTTGTGATTATAACTATGGTGTTCATACAGCTATAATTTATTTTTATCAAGGGTTAAGAATGTTTTAAGGTGTTTTTGGAAAAGGTAGTTTTATGATTGTCAACTAGTGTAGGTGAGTTTATTTCAAGGTTATTGTACATAGTATATGCATGCAACATTATTTAATAGAAACTAACTGTACATAAATCACCTAATACTTCCTCAATATGAATTTAGTCCTCAATCAAAGCCCAAGGTTACTATGGTTAATCACACTTGCATGAATGAAAATCAACTCAATGTTTAAATAAAGATCTTGTTGTCAAACATGACACTTGCATGAAAGACAAATCTTTGCACACAATTTTAGAAATGGAAATCACACTTTATAAATAAAAGAGCACTTGGCTACCCTAAACCACTCTTTCAAATAGGAAAGAAAGCTCATAGAAATAAAGTCCTCACTTGCATAAAACAACTCAACCACAGCCACACAATTGCTAGTTCTTATGCTACCAACTTTGAAATGAAATCATGTAATAGCACAACCACTCTTTTAATAGAAATGCTACTTCTAAGATGCGATCAATGTAACATGGTTTAAAATAATAAAGGTAAGTTGACACAGGAATAAACCATAACAACATATAATAACAACTTATCAACATTGTAATAGAGGGAAATCATAACAATCTATAATAGCGAAGTAATCAAGAGAAGTAACATGTGAGTGATATATATTGATTCTATGATGACTACGACAAAATATTTATATCCTATTATTCAAACCTTTTGCAAGCTATCATAACATATCAGTATTAACAGATCCTCAATATAGCAAGAAATCCGTAGCAGCTGTAAAACATAGTTACATGAATTGAAACCACAACCTTCAAGCAAATAAATAAATTAACTATACTACCTTTATGTACACACAACAACCCCTGCTAAAAAGGAGGGTCCTTCCTCCTTAGCAAGTGTTAGTGCTAGTTTTTTTTTTCTTGCCACTAGTGATCAAATATTCTCTTTCAACATTTCCATTAGGGTTTAGGGTCAAGTTTTTGTCATTTTTCTAGGTCCTCCATTCAAAAACTTTGGTCACTAGTTAGTATGTCTAGGGCTATTTTACTTTCTTAAGAATTTTTACATGCAGTCACTTTCATCATTCAGCTGAGTGTATCATCATTAAGAGAATATCATCATCATGTCAATCATCACGATCACGATTTCACTCAGTCTAGTGTCTCCATTAGGTCATTAGGCTTTCAAGGTCACCCACACTTTCATTTCATGCATAAAATCCAACATAGGATGAGTTTTGATAAGAAAGTCTTTTCAATAAATTCTAATTTCAGATGTAATTTCATTTTTCTATATGTAATAAGTACTTCATAGCTGTAGTTTCAAAGTTCCAAAAAGAAGGTACACTATTCAAAAGAAGATACAAAGTCTAGGTTACAAATGTCCAAGGCTGCCAGGTTCAAAAGAATGAAAGTCATGTTTAAAAAAGACATGTGGGGCCTATTATCACTCAAAACAGTATTATGCTATGTCTATAAAAGCCCAAAGAGTTTCATACACATTCCATTTACATTCTCATCTTACCTTTTCATCGAAATAATTCCTCGTTAGGTGAGAAAACACAGGTTTTTCAGCCAAATTTGAAAATTTTTCCTGGCACTACGCTTATAGACAAGGTGCTGCGTTTCTAGAGGTGGTGCTGTGCACGAGACAGGGTCTCCTAGAATTGCAACAAATCACTCAAATTCTAGTTTTCAAGCGTCTAGATCCATTTTTTTATCCTCTAAGCTTCATAATAGGTAAGTACACTCCCCCTCTTCCTTTGGAAAAACAAACAAAATGATTGTGAGTTTAGTCCTCTAGGGTTTTCTATGAGTTTCATGTTTTGAGCTTGAAAATGATCAGTTGGATCTTTGAAACCCTAAAATCAGTATCGTTATACCTCTGTTTGCATTCAACTCATCATCCCCTTTCACCAACAAACCCTTCTTGAAATCACCATACAAAGAGGCTCATTCACATAACATTCCATTCAGACACTTGTTGGAAAATTATGCACCATTGATGAAGATTGTGATGAAGTTTTTCACTTGTGAGGGCAGGTTTTCTAGGTTGTATCAATATCACATTAGGCTGCTCATGCACTTCACAGCTGTGAAACCTCTTAACTTGTGTAACTACTTGTGTAGAAGTGTCATACAAATGTTTGAAAAGGTGCAAATGAAAAACAAAGAGAATTACCCTAGCCTTTTCCACGATACTTCGATAAAGGTTGTAGTCCTCCATCAGTTGGTAGAAAATAACATAGAATGGGATAACTTTACTTAAGCAGCCTTGCAGAGGCATGAGACTACTTCAACAAGCCAACACCAAGACAGATCAACATAACCTATGGAGGTAGGGTCATCAAACAAATAAGAGGAGGTTCCCAAGGCACCTAGACCTTAGGTGAACAAAACATACCAAAGAGGAAAAAGACTTGTGTTTGCTCCTCAAGTTGAGGAAAGGGCCAAGCTTTCTACATCAACACAACATGGATCACATTTGTAGGATGAGGAGCTAATTGAGCATGATTTTGACCTAGTTGACTTGGAGGTAGCAGATGAGCATTCAAACTCGCAACAAGCTATCAAAGAGAAGGATTCCCAAATCATGGAACTCCAGGACAATTTTGGCTCGGACAATTTGGCAAGGGCCAAATTTATCATTTCTTTCCTTGAGCAAGAAAGCAATCAGCTCAAGGTCTAACAACTAATGATGGAAAAAGATAAATTCAGGGTGTTGAGGCAAGAGGTCAAAGGTAAAGTAGTGCTATAGAATGATAAACATGATGACCAAGAAAAGCAGGTTGGAAGGAAGCGGCCTAGGAAAATGGGTCTCAAAAAGGCATTGCAGAAAGAAAGAGACCAAAACCTACTAGTAACGGATTTGAATCGTGAAGACAAAATTGCTATGGAAATCAATGAAACAGGGAATATTGGCTAGACAAAGTAAATGGCCATATATAGAAGCTTATCGACAAGGCTAAAAGGGATAACCAGATGTTGAGGCACATGGCTCACCACTACCAAACTAGAAAAAGGATTTGAAACATCAAGGTCAAACAAATGCAAAACAAGTTGAAGGAAACGCTAAAAGGCAAAAATGAGAAGGAAAACTTGGATATTATTGTTGAGGCATCCATGATAGCATAGTAAACCTCATTTGGCACCTCTGGACCAATTTTGGGTGTTTTTTGAGCATTTTTGGTTTTTGGTGAAATTTGGTGCAAATTCAGGAAAATGCACTAGTTTTAGAAACATAGCGCCTTGGCACTGCGCTTTTTCCTCAGAGATCTAATTGAAAAATGGTATGTATTTTTGGAAATATTATGGCCTCCTATAAAAACCCATTTCCTCATATTTTTCAAACATGGCTCAAATTTTGAGAAATATGAGAAAAAGGGGTCAAAAAGCAACATTTTGCCCCTCCTTTTGACAGGTGCTGCGCTTCTGGAGACACCTTGGGAGAATGAGTTTTTGGAGGATTTCCCATGGGTAATTTTAAAAAATTCAAGATGATATTGTTATAGACATTTTTGGGCACTTCAAACCCAATCATAAATGTCCATAAATTGAGGGCTCCTAAGTCCCTAAAAGTGTTGCTTCACTGCCTAAAGGAACAAGATCAGTTGATTACATCATCTCCCAGAAGTTCTCCACTGAAAACTGCTCATAAATGGTCAAACTGGACCATAACTGAAAAGCCTCAGTGTAGAGGGTGTGATGCATATCACCTTCCCAGTGGTACAAGGTGCGATGGCATACTAAATTGCTCCTCTGTAGGGTGCGATGGTCGGGAATGGACAAATGGCAGGGACAAAATGGTGAGGGTGGAAGAATCATGGAATCTTCAGAAGCTTCCTCTCTGCACTGTGCCTCTCTATTTTTCGACCAGGGATGCATAAAGAGATCATCATTCTCCCAAGTGGAAAGTAGGAACTATCAGAGAGAAGACACTAATCAAGACCCTAGAAAATGACTCATCTCCCTATAATCATCTATATATGGATCCCTCATCACAGAGATCCAGAGACTGGAATTTTGTATCTTATAGAGAAGTGTTGTTGGTTTTCTAGTGTACATTCATATTCTTGGGTGATCTAAGCTTTGCTTGAGGTGAAGAAGGGCTTCCTAGCTGGAGGATGATGCTGCGTCAGAACGTATGGTTGTAATCCTCTTGCTACTTTTCATCTTAATAAAGCTATTCAAGTTTTCCTCCACATTCTTGTGTACTTGTTTATATATGCATTTATATGGTTAACACACATCTGGTCCTATGTTATTTAAATATATATCTTTGTTTCTTCGATAGTAGTATATTTTTGTGATTCCACAGGTGCTCTTTGAAGCTGGGCAGACGAAGAAGAAGCGACGAAGCTCTATCAAGAAGGAGAGGAAATCAAGCGCAAGACTAAGGTTGGTCTTCTTGATTCTCCTTTTGTCTATTTTCATAAAGGAAAACGAAAGTAGACTTTACTTGTTTGTTTCTAAGATAGCCACCCATCTTAGTGGGAATAGCAACATCTGAGTGGACACTATTCCCGGTAACAAAATGGCGACTTTGCTGGGGAGCAACTAGATTGTTTGTTAGCCTATCTATCTTTGTTTCTTTTATAAACTTACAGACAGAGCCTGAAGTCAAGCCAGCTAGCCTTCAAACTGCATTTGTTATACAAATGCAAAGTAGATCAATGCTACTTCAGTCTATCTCTGGGTTTTGTTTATGAATTAAACAATCGATCTAATTGCCCTAAGTGGTGTCTCTAGTAACCTCTTTAGATCACCCCTGTGTTTTACATACACTGAACATTACTTACTCGGCCTAAATCCCTAAACTGAATTGTAAAATGCGAGTGAAAAATTATTTAAAGTCTCGCAATGGTACCTTCGCATCCTGCCTTCAAGGCAGTCTGTATGCATCGCACTTCCCAAGTGTAGTAGGTGCGCTGCATACTGGTTTCACTGTGTAACAGGTGCGATGGTCAGGGAGGGTTAACTTTACCTTTAGACTGTGGTTTTTTATCACTGTTTTTAGTCCTATTTAGGAGTTTTACTATCTGTAGTCAGTGTATTTCTATGAAAACCCCCTTCTCTTGCATTATTCCACCTCCTTAGTGCAAAGAGTTGTAAGTGTTTTCATGTATTGTGCATCATTTTTAGTTCTCTTTTGCAAAAAGTAGCATAGTCGAACTGTCGTTTCTGGATCTGAAAGTGTCGTAGCTGTCATTTTCAGTTTTAGAAGACAATCCCATTGTTCTTGACAGTTGGTTATACAGTTACTATTGCATATGATTTGAATTAGTGGTTTTTGAAGTGTCGAAAAGCAATTTTCATTTCAAAATTGCAAAGTGTCTCTCTTGCTTTCACTTCATTTTGAAAAAGAAATTTGTTGAGTACTGTCGCTTTAAAAGTAATTCAGATTTGCACATAGCTTTCTTATCATCATTCATACATTAAGAAGGTTGAAAACAAATACATGCATGTGCATTTGCATTTTGACTGCTTGGTTTGATTTAGGATTATGCATTTAGCATGTGCTTTGTGCTCTTTGCAGAAATATTCTTAACTTTCTTTCCTTAGTAGCTAGGATTTTCATTGCCGAAAGAAGATTAAACATTTGTTTATCATATTAGACTTCATTTTAGGAATTATATACACATCACGCGGTGAACCTGAAAGGAAAATTGTTAAGAAAGATCAACTTAAAATAAATTTAATGAATCTAACAACGTTTTGGAACTTAACGCACAACATCTAGAGGTCTAGGCTAGAGATGTATTCTGGTGTCATAAAACCTGGTAACTATTGTTTTCAGTGTTGGTTGGGTGATTCCTCCACTCTGAGACGACAAGTGCCAGTACGGACTTGTGCTCCCACGTACCATCG
>APFE030101716.1:40060-83297 GCA_000404065.3 Pinus taeda
CTTCGATCCAACATTAGAGTCTATGGAATCATGATTAATATTTCTTTTGTTCTCATCATGAGTTTTCTTTAGTACCCTTTCACCCTTATTGACCATTTCTTGTAGCAACTTATTCATATTTATCTTCAATTCTTCCATCTTATCATCCATGCCATCAATTTTAGCTTCTACGCCTTTCTTTAAACCATCAATCTTAGCTTCTACATCTTTTCTTAAACCATCCATCTTATATTCTATTTCTTTTTGTGCAAGTGACACTTGTTGCACTTGTTCTTGTAATTTTGATATATCATATAGCATTTCTTCTTCTTCTCCATGAGTCATGCTAGAGCTTCTAGGCTCCTTACTAGGCGTTTGTATTTTCTTTCCTCGGGGCATCATCTAGTTCTGAATTTGTGATCTGTAGTATCTCTTTGTGTCCTCTTTCCAATGCCACAAGTCTGACCCAAATTGGTTTCTCCAAGGAAGAGTTATGCGAAATCTCCCACAGTGACTTGATTATAGACTAGTTCAGTAGAGCGAATTTGTACGACGTGCCACGAGTCACCGTTTCGACCTTTGGATCTGAAAAATTCATTCAAGAAACTAAAATACATCCTCTTTCTGCACCTTCTTACGAAATTTCAATCCGATCCCTAGAGAGAAAGTTATGACGATTTTCCCCATGTCACCTGTTTGGAATGTAATTCAGGAGTCGGAAAAAAGACCAACTTCCTCAGATCATATCTCCAAAAATATCAAGTGAAAAGCTCTGAAATTAGGACCCAAGGTTCAGCGCGATTTATTATAAAATGGGTTTTTTTTGCGACTTCTGAAACGTCACAGAAAAAAAGTTATAGAGAAAATGCCATGATGACCTGTTTGGAGCAGCGAAACCCTAGAATCCAAAGCTCTGATACCAAATGTTATGAAACCAGCTCAAGAAAGATAGAAAATAGATCAACGCCTTAGAAATTTCAGCCTCTTCGATGGGGAAAACCTCCTTTACATTACATAAATGCACAATTCTGGATGATTCAAATGAAAACCATCGTTTCTATATTGGAGTCCTAAGAGGTCACACATAAAAACCAGCCGACCTAACAAATAATAATATAAAGCACAAAATAACAATAGAGGGATTCTATGGGGCACAATAATAACAATATGGGGGAAATAGGGGCACAACAATATTAATAAGGGGTATAACTACAATAGTAATGGGGTAATCACTAGTATTATAGGGACCCAACAGCTAATTTGCATTTTATTTGGTTTGAACAAATGAGGTAAATGCTCTTAAATGGATGCCCCCCACATATGGTGAGAGATTAAAACTCTTCTCTCCAAACCAAATGAGTTCATGTTGGAACAATTCATATATAAAATGATGCTCTACAAAGTTAGTTTGATTGAAGGTATCTAGAAAAGTCATGGTGGAAGTAATTTAACATGGCATATTGTCATTAATTACTAATGAGTTTCTCCTAAATAAATAAGGGGTAGCCTTGGACGGATTTCTACAACTCAAAATTCAAGTACGAGATCATAAATTTGCTCTTTTTCATTATGTAGCTCTTGAACATCTTCTTGGATTTCCCGCACTTGTTTCAATTCCTTCTTCCTTTACTCCAATTTATCCGATTTGGACCTGTGGAACATTAGCTATTCTTCCCAAACCTACTTAATATTTCGAATGATTTTCTTATGTTCATTTAGTGGGATTACATTTTCCTGTAGTGACAAAGCTAATTGTTTCCACTCATTTAATTCGATAAATTAAATTCCTCTATTAAATCTACCCCCCTTTCAAATTTGGGTCATATTGTCTCAACTAGTCTTACAACAACGTCATTAATATCTATATATAATATAATATATATATATATATTTCCTCAATTTATTTCTTCTCTCTTCTTCAATTTGTACTGCCTCAACTGTTGGTTCTTGTGTGAATACAAAATTATTGGCAAGTTATTGTCCACTGGTCAATTAGCTTTCCACGGGCTCCTACACCTTAATTAATGGTTACTATGTGACAACAACATCTTTGATAGGTTCTTGGGTACTAGCCTATGTTTCCTCTTCTATAATTTCCACACCTTCCCCCTCAAGTTCTATTTGTATTCCAAATGAGACAAACTATGGCCTCTGTATACCATCCTATGCATACCTTGCCCTACTAAAAATATCCCCACAAGCTTCATATAATAATTTTTTAGTCTTTTAGTTTTGGAGGGGGAGGAGGATGCACCAATCATTTTAACATCCTCAATGAGGGTTTCTAATCCTGAGGGTTATTCACTTTGAATTTTCTTTCTTAAAATTGCAAGTTGTTTTCTCAATTTAAAATTTTCTTTCTTTAAACTAGCAACATGCTGAGACAAAGGGTCAATTTCAGAATTACCAGGAGGAGGGTTTTCGACCTTTTTCTATTTGAGCTCCTTCTCCTTCTCTATGGCGGGTTGCTCCTTTGGCTTGTCAATATAGGCCAATAATTTGGATCATTGGGTTTGTGAAGATGGAATGGAAAAACTAACCCTTCTTTTTAGAAATCAACCACCCACATGGTTTGTCAATGATTGTTTCCTGATTATTTTCCTTGAGTGTTTCTCTTCTTCAATAGGGTAGGCTCCAAATTTTGAGCTTCTCGATTGTCCATTGGTTGTATCAATTGATGTATCAACATGGAAGCCCTCAACAAGACTATCAACATGAGAATCTCTAGAAGGAGGACTTTTAGTATCATTACCATCACTTCTATTCGATCTTGTCTCTTCCATATTGACATGTTTGCTTCCTTCCTCTATTTATTATTCTAAGTCATTCCTCAATTATTCTCTGCCAACTCCTCGAGCTAACCCTGCGACATAGGTCACCAATCCTATCCATGTTATTTTTTGTTCCTCTAGTGCATTAATAATGATGAGCATAGTCATCCCATGATTCATTAGATAGTGTCAGGCTAAATATTTACATTATTAATTCCAAACGTTAAATTTTCAACTAGGGAGTCATGGACTTAGAGGTGCAATCATATGAAATGTAGGATTGGAGCTTGGTCTACCCTAATCTAAAGTTGACGACAATATGAGAAAAGTAAAAAAAAAACTGTAGGAAATGTTAGATATCACAAGAGTCCTCGCTTAATGGCACATGTAGGTGAGTGGTGAGATCTCTTGTCTTAACCTTTCATGTTCTTTAAAATAGAAAATGATAATTCTAACATACAACTCGAGAAATAGAGTTTGCAAAGAAATCTATGATACTATATGCATGCAAATAGAGAAAATAATAAATTTAAATTAAAAATACAATCAACAACATATTACCAATCTTGAGGGGCCCTCCCAAGTTGGAAATTTCTACTAGAGGAACTTCAAATGAACTCCAAGGATGCACCACAAATTTGGAATCAATCACCTTCCATATATTGAAAACTAAGCTCAAATTACAACAATGAAAACATAACTCTCTTCCTCCTCCATTACAATGATCATAATGACCAAAATTCTCCCTTCTCATAGCCCTATGAGGCTTATTTATACACGAAATCCATGGAGGAATGGATAAAACCGAATTCCCTGAACTTAGATTTTGGTTAAAACCAATTTACAAATTTTAGAATGAAATCTAAAAAATATGGGTTTTTATGCAAAAATTACAAGTTTGGGTCAAAGACCCTTCGATACCTCTCTATCCCTTGCGAATTTTTAGAAACCATTCATGGGATTTGTAGCTGCCTATATTTTCTCAAAACTCATTTAGTCATTTGGAAATATATTTTTCCATTTGCATGAAAATCGAGGCACAAGTTGGCAGTTTGAGATTTTTGAGATTTTTACTATTTCTTTGGCATAAATACCCCCCCTCAGCTAGAGGTCCACACATGCGATATGGGTGAATTCTGATTTATTATTTCACATGTCGACGTTGTTCCTAACAAAACCCATGTCCCTGCTTTTCTTCAAGAAGCTCCCAAAATTTGGACTTTAATTTAGTACCAGATGAGCATAGTCTAGTACCGGATGAGCACAATCCGGTACCGAATGAGCACAAAAATAGGTATTGAATGAGCACATTTTGGTACTGGATGAGCACCAAGAACATAAATAGGTACCAAATGAGCATAGTTTGGTCCCAGACTAACTGTAGGAACCTGTTGTTTGAACATAGAAACATATAGTTAAACCATCATCAGCAAAACTATTGTATAATCATTATTTTAATCACTAAAAATATGGAAAATTATGTATTAACCACATAGGATGAATAACAAGAGATGATGGAGGTTTATGGTGTTGGGGATATATTATTGATGAAATGAGGGGAGAAGGTGTAATGATGAGTGTATGTATATAACATAAAATATGACTAAACTGGAGCCCAACGCTGCCCCAAACCTAAGGATTTGCATGTCCTCATGCAAACAAGGTGAAGAACTTATGATATTTTGCTTGTAGATTTACGTGACATTGTTTCTTTTGTGTAGGTGTTGGTTCTTGTGGAGCGACACTTTGGAAATTGCCACAGATGGAGGACAAGCAATGGATAGGGTATTAGAGTGATGGTGAATGGTGGTCGTATGAAATTGGACGTCTTTATACTCTATATATTACATCAATTTAAGACCAATATTTACTTTGTGGCTCTTTGTTTGTATAAGAAACAAGGATTTCATCCTCTTTAGGATGACTTAAGACACTATGTTGCTTTGTATTTGTATACCACATACTTTTCATTTCTTGGTTTTGTCATCATAGTATATTATTCATTATGACAAGTGGAATGAAGATGGAGGGTTTACTGAGTAGTTGTGATAATGCATAGTGGAGTGTGGAGTGGGTAAAGTGGTTATACATCATGTTTTCCAAGTTCTTAGTAAATTAAAAATATTTATACTAGTTTTACCTCAAGTTACCTTTGCTTTGAATTTTAATGCATGTTGAAGTGGAAACTATGTAGAACATGATGAAATGTCTATAGAATCATGGCATGGACTATTGAAATTTGAAGATGAAATGGAGAAAGGCTGAGAACTAATGGAAGCTGATGAAAGCCAAAGAGAACATAAGTTGATACACTGAAGAGAAAAAGAACTGGTTGAAGATGCTAGAGATATTGCTAGGAATTTGAAGATATGGAAGGGATCTAAGGATTGCTTCTCCCCCAAACCCAAGAGTTTGCATGTCCTCATGCAAACTACTACAAAATTTTTGATACCAATTTGAGAGCTGCTAAGAACAAAATCTAAGCGCTACTAATAAATTGTGAACCCACAATTCATGAGTGTTAATCCTAAACACAGAGAAAGAAGATCATAAGATCATGAAAATACAAATTGATCATAATCATGAATTACATCTAATGCCACATTATTTTAAAATTTCCAATAAATATTTGATGACAATTAGCATGAATGCATGAAAATTTAGTAGTTTTCAGAAATCACTTGTGAATATTCATCCTCTATGTATAACCAAATTTTCTATTCTATAGTAGAGATTTCTATTTCCTTGCTTATACAAACTTCATCAAAATACTAGTAGCACTTATGCTGAGAGAGTCCTGTATAAATGAGAGTAGGGATTTTGTTATTCTCCTTTAGAAAGGAAAATTAAAGAGTATTAACAGTCTTAACAAATGAAAACCCCATAGGAAACTGGTTAGCCTTTTTTCACTCTCAAAATACTTACAATCATTCAAGTAATAAAGATAAATTTCATAGTTGAGTATATTATGCTTCTAATATCATGGTCCCACTCTTAAGATAAAACATCTTAGATATAGTATGAAAAAATAATGATAGAGGACTCAAGGTTACCTTAAGAACATTCTTTAGTAGCAAATTTATGGAGTTCATTTTTACCCTTGGCTTCATACACCCATGATTCTTTTATTGTAACACTATAGGGTAACCATCATACATGTAGACAAAAAGCCTTGGTTTGGTTGACACTTCCTTAGGTAGAATAACCCATTGTCTGTGAGCGTGCATAGCCCCGATGGGTTTGCTTAGTGGTATGACAGGCTAGTACCTGCTGCCGACAGGTGTCCATAGCCTTGATGGGCTAACCTCTTGAACCTATTTTACACTTAAAGCTCTAGTCCAATGTTTCCTACCATTTTAGTTTTAGATTGTGGTCATTGCTTTTGCAATTGGTATATGGGGGAGAGGCTTCATAAAACCCCTTAAACGCATAGGATGCCACCTTTCAGAGTGACTTATATTACTTGCATAATCTCTTGGATGTATAAGGTACTTATAGGTACTCAAAGTACATACCATGAATGAGTCATTTTTAATGTGAGATGGATGAGGCTACCAAAGAATAACCAAAAGACACCTAAAATTCTACTAATAAGAGTTTTCATGTATGATTTTTCCTTTAAAGTAGTGTTCCACAATGAGTAAAGACTTCATCAACTCTCTTGCAAGTCTTAATAAGGATCCTCTATTGACTAAATTTAAGATTATATCAAGTTGTACTAGCTACCTATGGGCCCCATAATATAGACTTTTAACTTTACATAATCCATGGAACAATTAAAGACAGGACTATGAGTTACGAATATAAATGATATGAAATTTTGTATGAAGAATGAAAAGGAAATATCTTGAAAATGATTTGTTGTGACAAAAAGTATGTGGTTTGATAATTGAATTCTTTTCTTTTTAGTTTTGCATTATTAATGATTACCTAAAATGTAAATTTCTTCAAGGAAAATAGTTCAGAAAAATAGTAGAGCAAAATTAATATAGGTTAAAGTGTAATCTTTAGAGAAACCGATTTTAGGAAAGTAATAGAAGAAAAAAGATTCAACTATTCCAAAGCAATATTAGGTAATAAAATATCATAATAAAAGAAATTTTAATGAAACGACATAACCAAAATAAATACAATTACTTCCTTGAATCAATTATGAACATGTTCTCCCAATCCAACTGAAAAGATAATGCCTACAAAATTCCAATAAATTGTCATGGCCTCATTTATTTAGAAAACTTGGTAAAATATCTATCAATAGAAAAATATTAACAATTATGGGAGCAACAATACTCCCTTAAGATTAGTATTAGCTAGACAATGATAATTATTGCAGAAGACATAAAAATGATGTTGCACCAAACTAACAATTATATGTAACATTTATTTTCTTATTTACTATCCTACCTAACCTAAGAGGGGATCCCTTTTCAAGTATATGAATACTTACATTGAAGCCACATGCATAAAAATATTATGGATATACTCACATTCAGGTTTGAACTATATACTTTATTAAGTACTTGAACCTAATGAACCAAATGACTTGAATGATAGGATGTAAAGGGTTGTCAAAGAAGAGAGTGGTGGCTTAATTTGATTGTCATATGTAATCAATGTTCAATGCAATCTTGATGTTCTTGGTTCACTTCCTCATTTAGACCACACTAAATATCTCCCTCTATCATTCCATGCAGATCATCTTCTTTTGAATGGCTTGTCTCTTGGATGCATACTGGATCTGGGGATATGCATGTTAAGAACTCCTTGATCTCAGGTCCTAGTAGTTTCTCCACATTGAATGATTCTTCAGTATCCTCTACAGGTTGGTGATCAAAGGAGGCTTCTAGATGTCCTTGTGGAAGTAGCTCATGTAAATCTTGTTTTCCTATCACTTATGGAGAGGTAGATAGGTTCTTGACTGTTGCCCATATTTGTTCTTTTTGAGAGGCAGAGATTGAGATCCCAACTACTGTTAGGATAGAGAGAGTTCTTCCAAAATCTTGATCATATTTGAGTCCTTGTTTCTGGTTGATGGGTCTTGTTTCACACATGGATTAGTGTATGGGGGGGGGGGGGTTCTTACAGTACCCAAGAACTTTTAAAAATCTTAGAAAATTGAAAAGGAAACACATAAAATAAATGCAAGAAAACCAATCGTGTACTCGAAGCGCCACCATGCTACTAAGACCTTGTTGTAACCAAGTTATCTATTCACACAAGTTAGGCTTCTTTCCATGAATCAATCTAAAGAAAAAAACACTTGGAAAGAAAATAAGGAAAAATGAAGCTTTGGATCCTACCTTTAATTCTACACATATGAAAAAGAGAAACTAGAAAATCAATTAGAAACAACTAGAGTTTGGAGCAACCCCACCATAGTGGATGCACGACTCTTCACTCATTTCTTATCGTACACTTTCTGCCCTCTAGCTTCCCTATAGCTAGGATCACACAGAAAACTCGTGAAAGTAACTATACTCTAATCCCTTTAGCACCTCCGCGACAACGACGCCAAAAATGTCGGGCTAAATATTTACACTATTAATTCCCAATGTTAAATTTTCAACTAGGGAGTTGTAGACTTAGAGGTGCAAGCACAGGAAATGTAGGATTGGAGCCTAGTATAGCCTAATCTAAAGCCAACGACAATATGAGCAAAGTAAAAAAAACTATAGGAAATGTTACATATCACAAGAGTCTCCACTTAATGGCATATGAAGGTGAGTGGTGAGATCTCTTGTCATTACCTTTCATGTTCATAAAAATAGAAAAGAATAATTCTAGCATAAAACCTGAGAAATAGAGTTTGCAAAGAAATTTATGATACTAGATGCGTGCAACTAGAGCAAATAATACATTTAAATTAAAAATACAATGAGCAACATATTACCAATCTTGAGGGGCCCTCCCAAGTTGGTAATTTCTACTAGAGGCACTTCAAATGAACTCTAAGGATGCACCACAAATTTGGAACCAATCACCTTCCATATATTGAAAACTAAGCTCAAATTAAAATAATGAAATCATAACTCTCTTCCTTGTCCATTACAAAAGAATGATCATAATGACCAAAATTATCCCTTATCACAACCCTATGAGGCTTATTTATACATGGAATCCATGGAGGAATGGATAAAACTGAATTCCCTCAACTCATATTTTGCTTAAAACCAATTTTACAATTTTTAGAATGAAATCTCAAAAATCTGGGTTTTTATGTAGAAATTACGAATTCGGGTCAAAGACCCTTCGATACCTGTCTATCCGTTATGAATTATTAGAAACTATTTATGGGCTTTGTACCTGGCTATGTTTTCTCGAAACCCATTTGGCTGTTTGGAAATATTATTTTCCATTTGCACACAAATCGAGGCGCAAGTTGGAAGTTTGAGATTTTTACTTTCTTTTACATAAATATTCCCCATGAGCTAGAGGTCCACACATGCAAGTAAGTAATATCGGGATATATGAATGGGTTGTGGTAGTTTGGATAAAAGTAATGGCGATGGAAAGGTAATAAATAGTGTCATTTGGACTGGTGATCCACATGTCAAGAATTAATGTGGCATGGCAATTCATGATGTATGATATCGTATTGATGTCGTGGCACATGATATACTATATGGTGGCATGATGTGACCCCCTCCCCTGCCAATTGTGGTAAGTGGGTCATGTCACTCAAATCGTAGTGATGCAAGCAAATTGAAGAGATGCATACTTGTTGGATGCTTATCATGTAATGTGACCTTGAAGTTAATTATGATGGTTATGATGTGATGATGCTGGCTTGAAAAAAGGTATAGTGGTGGCATGGTCCGTGGTAAGTGGCATTGGTGAGGCACTTTTGTGAATTATGTCAAGGTTTTGTTGTGTGGTTAAAACAATAACATCATTCAATAACAACGTATGGGAATGAAAATACCCACAATATCAACATCAATGTATCAATAATCAATGTAACAATAACTATAAACACACATAAAAATATTCATTTGAGAGTTGTTATTGTTAGAAAAAAAGGATATATAATGCAAAGGAAAGGTGATTTCAACTACCAACAAGCTAGTTTTTAGTTGATACCTCTCTATTCATGCCCCAAAGGGGTTTCACCATTAGATTATTTTTTAAACCAAAAGAAACTAAGCGATTGGAAGTGGGGGGAGATGATCCCATGCCCCAATAATATCAAGATTTGAATTTGAGATAATGTTAGAAAATCAATAATTAGAAATTGTTTTATGATAAAACAATGTCCATTAGTGAACAAAGCATTTTTTGATATGTTGATGGTTGTCAACTTAATAGTCCCACTGTTGAAGAGTGTGTCTAATTCATAATAACCTAGTTGCTCGGTGTGAAGCTTCCCTTCAAATTCCTTGAACTTTGAGTCATACAGTAGTTCCAATTCACCTTTTAGAAAAACCTTCATCCTCAATAATACTATCATGCAACTTGGCACATTGTTGTTGAATGATAGTGGTGCATTGTATGTAAACCAAGTTCATTTCATCCAATTCATTAAGATTGCTAAAATGGTGTCTCTGTGCTATGGTTAAATATGAATTCGATTATGAAGTAGTCTTGAGTGTCTTGATCTTAAA
This sequence comes from Pinus taeda, assembly GCA_000404065.3. NCBI lineage: Eukaryota > Viridiplantae > Streptophyta > Pinopsida > Pinales > Pinaceae > Pinus > Pinus taeda. The sequence goes on from APFE030101716.1 coordinate 50,412, forward strand.
CTTAATAGGAAAAATAACACTCTTACCATACACAAGCTCACATGGAGAGAAAACCATGGCATTTCTCCATGTAGTCCTAAAGGTCCAAAGTGCCTCTAGAATTCTGTCAGCCCAATCTTGGCGGTGACTAGCCTTGATCTTAGTAAGGATAGCCTCAATGAATTTATTGGTACTCTCCACCTGTTTATTCTTTTGCGGGTGGTATGGTGAGGTGATCCAATGGAAAATATTGTACTTTTTGATGAGCGACTCAATCAAATGGAAAGTAAATTATGTCCCTCCATCTATAACTATCTCTCTCAGCACCCCATAATGAGAGAAGATATCCTTGAACAAGAAGTCTGCAATAACTTGCTTAGTGGCTCTAATGAGTTCCTTGGCCCCAACCCATTTGGTTACATGATTTTTACAAAATAGAATGTAGGACTTCTGATGGGATGGGGGATTAATAGTCCCTATAAAATCAAGAGCCCATTTTTCAAAAGGCTCGATAATCAACTGGGTTTGTAATGACATCTCTTATGATTGGATAAGTTGACCCATCCTCTAGTAGATGTCACACTCTTGTACATACTTCTTTTCATCCCGGAATCTAGTGGGCTAAAAGTATCCCATTAAAATCACTTTCCAACTTATTCTCTTATCAACAAAGTGTTTGCCACAAGGCTCATCTTGGAAAGAATTTAAGACATTGTGGACTCACACAACATCAAATTTCAAGATTAGGCCCAATGTGAAAGATATATCCATCCACCCAGGAATATTAGTCACTATTTTGAATGATGTTTCACTTTTCTATGGGAGAGATTTGGTACAGGAGATTTCCTACATCAAGATAGTTAGAAATATTTCCATACTATGATGAGTGAATAGATACTGCAAAAAGGTGCTCATATGGAAAGGAAGCCTCAACAGGTAATCTATCACTACTATTGGTAAGCCTAGAAAGAAATTCAATAACGAAATTATATTTCGTAGGTTTATTTACAATATTAATGTGACATTATTGTAATAAAAGTAACCACCTAGTAAATCTATCATTATCAATAGGCTTATGCATTAGAAATCATATGGTAGAGTGGTTAGAATGTAGAAAAACCTAAAAACCTATAATATAGTGTCGAAGCTGGAGCGAACAACTCTAAATAGGAATATATTTATATGCATTTTTATTAGATGAAAAAATGATTGATGATTATTACAAAGAGGGCCTCTGGATTATATATGGCATTGAGTGACTTTTCATGAAGGGGCATGATCTTCTGATCATGCCCTTTCCCTAATTAAACTATAATTAAAAATTACAATTTTTACATAACATTGTGATTCAGACTTATGCAAGAACGCAACAGAATACATATATAAACATAAACGCAGAGATGCGACATAAACTATAATTCATTTCATTAATATCAAGCACTGAAATATGCTTACATATCGAATGGGAATAAACTATCTCGAGCTATGGTAACTTATCTATGAGAAGAGATGTGGTGGATACATGCCTCTGAACTGTGTTATAATGAGACTCAAAGGGGGCCTATTTATTATTAAGGAACAATGAAAAACCCTAAACATCCAAAAATTTAACTGTCATATGAGATTTATGATTGCAAACAAAAGTATCTCCCTTAGGTTCAGTGGCTAACCTAGAACAATAGAGAGACAAGCAATACAATGCTTTCCTTAAAGTAAAGATAACGATATGAAGCCTAACTAGAATCTGTCGTGGACTTCGCTCCTTTAGCTTGAATGATCCAATTCCAACTCTGATTGCCAAAATTAGAATCCGTACAGTCAGATAACACAAGCCAAGAAACTACAATATCTATGCAATATCATCCATATACTCTATTCATTAGATCAACAATGTATTGAAATATGTGAAATAACAACATCACATATAGGAAAACAGAGAATTATTTGAATTAATATAAATGGAAGGAGTTTACAACCATAAATAGGTGTCGATCTTGTAGAAGAGATCCTCCAAGGCTGACTTGTCCTTTCATTGTCACAATGTGCATCTCCAATCACCCTAAATGCATGAAATGAAACCTCTCACCACAACATCATAAGGGTAATATCACTCTCCAAAAGCCAACCCCTTGTGTATGGAAGGTTGTAAATATAGAGAGGAGTGGGATATGTTGGGATTTATTATCCAATTACCAATCTAAGGTTTTAGATCCACCTTTGATGGGAGGATGGGATCAAAGGATAAGGCATGGAAACTCAAAAGTAGGGTAGGATAGGATCTAGATGTTTTATCTGAGGTAAATGGTTGTAACAAATTTTGGAAGCTTCTGGAATAGGAGGCTTCTATAATTTCTCTCTTTTTCCCAAATTTATAGAATCAACGCAGGTGAAAAGGGGAGAAACTTGTAGGTGATTAATGCATGCCACAATTGATCAACCTAGTTGTCAATGTTTTCTAGTAGGAAGCCAGGAAGCATTGGTCCTAAAATTGGCTCATATGATGCAATTTAGGAAGAAACTCTAGGAAATTAAAGGTACATGCTTAGGTCTTTGTGCAATGATGATGACAAGGGGGAATAAGATGTTGATTGATCCCAGTAGGAGGCATATTAGTCAGATGCGAAAAAATTGCCTATAACATAGTGCCCCCTAAAGCGTAAAGTCAGAAATGATGAGTGATGGTTGAAGTTCTTTACCTTGTGACAAGCAGGGATCAAGAACAACTGGCGAGCTTCATATGTTACAATACATTCACATCATGACATATTTGTCACTGAGGGAGTCATATCCATACTCAACACATAAGCTAACATAACATGTACAATGATCAAAAGAAGCGTCCACAAATGAAAAATGGTGGAGCCATGATTGTATGACTGTTTATATGATCATGGCCATCATACATTGTGATCTCTATATAATCCTGAAATCGTAGCCTGGATGGATGAAACTAGATCCAGGGTCTTCTATCTTGTTCACATGACCAACCAATGTATGAGTCTAATTATGTGAATCAATGAGTTGAGGTCGAACATGGTAGAAACCATTTGATTACCGATTGATGTTGTAAGCCATTAACAGATATGAGAGAAACCACCAATGATGTTAATGGATCTCAAGGTACTATAGTACAATCTATATGGTGTGAATAAATGAGTTGATGTCGAACACCACACAAAGTCTTTCGGTCGAAGGCCATTAATGTAAACCTATTTTTGAGAGTGAGGAAAATTTTCATTAATGTATGTAAGCACCAATGTACCAAAGGGTGTTTCTAAGTCAACTTCCTGGATAATGTGCTGATGTTGATAGGAAACCACCCATCGCAGGAGGGACTTGATGTATCCCCCATCAAAAATACAAAATGAGTATCATGATTGAGACATAATGATGCTGATACAGAACTGGATCAGGAAAGGAAAACATGGAATGGAAGCTTAAGAGTATTCCAACAGATATCAATTGAATGACTTCTCTTGAACACAACAGCTACACTAAGTGGAGTTGGTAGCATTGACCCAAAACTGAAATGGAGGATATGAAAATGGTATGATAACCAAAATACAAGCAGATTAACCAACCCAACAACCATGAAGATGAATAGGAAGAGTGTCTTGTTCAACAGTGACTCGCTGCCATTAGAAAACTAGAATACCCTATCTTGTCAATTTCCCCAACCATACTGGTCAGTACCTCTTTATTTTTTAACAAGCTTGAGGAGGATAACATATGCTTGACCTTTAAGTTCACCCTTCGGATGAATCCCTTAAAGTACATTTAATGAACCCTAAGAAGGAGTGGTTTAGACTTGTCATGTTCGAGAAGTAGATCATTGTTTGATGTTTTAATGAGTCCAGTGAAGGTAAAAGTTGACATCTTTTTCATGTTTAGAGAGCTTGAAAAAGAGGTGAAAAGAAAACTCCAGATGTTCCTTTTAGTAGATATTCTTTCAAGTTTGAAAAGGTAGAAAAAAATACTCAAGAGAACCTCTTAGCCATGTTCGACTAAGGTATCCCTTAAATAGTCTACCGCTGTCTAGAAAAGGGTTAAACTTATACTGAGTAGACATATTTTAATTTACTTTTACAAGTTCAAAAAGGCAAGTGATCAACAATCTTTTCATATTTTGGGAGTCTGAAAAGAGTTGAAAGATGACTCCAAGGGGTTCCTTTTTCGTAGGTTTAAAGAGCCCGGAAAAAGAGATAAAAGTATACTCTTTAGTTGAAATAACCCATTTAAAGCATGATAAAAACCTATTAATAGTTGTCAACCTGCTCAAAACATGACAAAAAGGATTAAAGATACCAGTTTCATAGTAAAAATGAAGCATATTCAATTCAAAATAAAATAATGTGAAAAATGACTATAAATACTCAAAATGACTATTCATTTTCACCATTTCACATTTACCTCTATCAGTGAGAGTTCTAAGCCCTTTTCCCTCGATCTTCTACAGTTGATTACGACCAATCTAGTGGACCATTCCAAGTACCGCCGCTTCTAGGTAGGAGCGAAAACCCTTCTCTTTCTTTCCATGGTCCAATTTTGTGTTTTCATGCAAATGTTTTCAGGGTCCTAGGGTTCAAATAATTCGTCCTGAACCAGCACAGCTCCTAGTATCAAAATCTGCATTGCGCCTAGGTAGAATAACACTGTAGGTAGAGGTGCAATGCTCTGTCTTGCACTACTGGGGTGCATTGGACGTAAAATTCCTACTTTTTCATCAGTTTTCCATAAAATTTTGTCAAGTTTTTTGCATGAAATGGAGCCTAATGAATCTCTTGTTGATGTTTTAGGTGTTCATTATCACAAAATGACATTGATTTGGAGAGAAAGAGAACACGAGTAACATGATTTAAATGTAGCAAATGATCTTGCTACCGTCTAGGCACTAAAAAACTATGGATTGATAAAATTCTTCTGGCTTCTTAGTATGAGGCAACAGATGGAGTTGATGAAATACCTTGTTTTTTCATGGGATGTTCAGGCACAAGAATTCAAGTTTGAGGAACATCTACTCAAGATAGAGGTAGAGGATATCTACTTCCTGACTGGTTTATCCAAAAGAGGTGCCCTTATCTCTCTCCTAGGTGGGAGAAGTGGTGGGGAGACAGTGAAAGATTATATCACCATCTATTGTATACCTCGAGCCCATCCAACCAAGGATGGAAATTCCAACATAAAATATGTGACCCAATTACCTTTAAGAACGACCCTATTCATTATTGCGAGATTGGCAGGTAGCTCAACACTACATGTGGCAAGTAAATCGTACATGCAGTACATAATAGAGTGTATAGAGCCATCAATCTTCAACTAGAGTGAGGGAGTTCTGGTCAATATGAAAGAATAATTGACTAAAGAAAGAGAGGGTAAGTTAAATAACTTTGGCTATGGTTCGATCTTAGTCTCTTTTACCTTAAAACATGTGCCATTACTTCAGCCTCAACAGATCATACTTGAGCCTATCAATCCAAGGGCACCACAGATGAATAGGTGGATAGATCATATGTACAAACATGCTGGTCCATCGACGATCATCTTCTCACCAGCCTTCCTTGGGTGGCTGTGTAGACAACTGATGATGATGAACAACTATCCTTATGCAAGGATGAATTTTCGTGATGATATCAAGCTCATGCTGCATGAGGGCGAGCAATGGGATGATACAGGTAAAATTCAATCATTTTAAGTTTTTATACAATTTTTTTGTTGTTGTGTTTTTCGATGTTTCCCAAGACTAAACTATTCATGTTTCATGTAGATTTAGTTGCTAGTCTTAGTATTTGCACATTGCCATTAGTGATCAAAACTCCTCTTTTCATATTCATATTAGGGTCTCGATCGGAAATTTTTGTCATTCCACTTAGGCCCTCATTCAAGAATTTACTCATTGACGATATCCCTAGTTAAAAAAAACATCACTCACCTACACTCCATCTACCTTCCTTGACCTCTTCCCATGCCCATTCCTCTCATTTCCCTCCCCCAGGGTTTTGAGGACATTTTTCTTGGTTTCATGACCTCCATGGTTAAATCATCAACAAAACTTGTATCTTGATGCTCTTACACCTTCCCCTATCCTTAACATACTTTCCTAAACACTTCCCATCACTCCTATCCCTCCAAATCATCATTTTTGTACAAACCATAGCCTATTGCTACGCTTTTGACACTTTTTTATATTGGGCCTATGTTTCACCCTTTTGTACCCCTTCCCCTCACTCAATCCTTAAAATTCTAGTTTCCCTTACTTCCTAACATCCATCCCTACCTCCCAAAATTTTCGTAAGAATTTAGAAGCCCCCTGTCCCCTTTATTTCCCTTCATTCCTATAAATTTCCCAAATCCCCCGTTTTACCTACACTAAACCCTAATTTCCTCTCCTACCGAGCTAGGGTTGGCTATGGAATCAGAGACATCTGAGAAGAGGAGACTTAAGGGATGTAATCTCAGCAAGCATTAGGCCATTCCAATTCATAAACATCGTGTCTCCATCATTTTTCAAGAAGTCTTTCCAAAGGACAAATTATTTGCCACACATAGGTCAGTTTTGCTTCAAAGTATGTTTCCAACCAAACAGAGATGAATTTTAAAAACTTGACATATTTTTTTGTCCATAATAGTCCAAGGATGAAAACCATCCTTCAATTTTTACACAAGTGTTATGGTTTTGGAGAAATGTCAAAACTACAGTTGCTACAAGAGAGTTGTTGCACTTCTAGAGTGACCTTGGGAAAATTAATTTTTATCCTATCTGGAGTGTCCAAATGACTTTTGTTATGAGTCAAATGATAAGTAGACAGACATAGATATCCAATGAGATATCATGAGCTCAATTTGGAGTTGAGGAAGACCTCCAAAAGTTTCTTGCAAGATCAAACTTCATTTTTGCACCCTCATTTTGCACTTTTTGACCAATATTGGGAGAATTGATCTTTTAGGGTCTATACTTGATCATTTTCCATACTTTATAGGTTAATTGTGTAGCCAAGTAATATATATTTCCAACGAGCTATCATGGGCTCAATTTGTACTTTGGGAAGGCACTCAAAGGTTAATTTTAAGTCGGCACTGCGCATTTCCTTCTGGCATTGCGTGTTTGACTAGTCTTGGGGGAATGGAGTTTTGGAGGTCCAAAGCAAGCCCATTTTGAAAAAAAAAAGGAATTTTTGAAAACCATACAGGATAATATTTCCAATGAGCTATCCTGGGCTCAATTTGGACACTAGGAAGGTAGGAACAAGTGGGTCTGAAGACAACACTGCACGTTTCACACTGGCGCTACGCATTTGATAGTTGGCCTAGTTTTTCACTGTTCTTCTCCAAATTTGATTTTTACCTACGGGAAATCAATATTTTACCGATTTAATTGATATTATTGATGTAATTATCATGTTTTTACAATACATTAGGTAAATAGACTCTATGAGGTGTAATGAATCAGTTCATTATAACTAGGGATGAGTCACTTTGACCACCCTACACTCGAGCTATCAGTTCAGATTTTGGTGGAACTGCTCCTCCTCTCATGGATTCGAAACCTGAGGTTGGGAGGAGTTTGTTTTGAGGCCTATATCTTGTAATTTTTTAGTCATTCTATAGGTTGGACTCCATTGTATATTGTATTAGTGTTTCAGAATTTGGCATGGAATATATTGGATGAGTTGCAACTATTTTGGTGGGATTCCTATGCCATGCTATTTTGATATTGTTTCTTATTCAGTTACATATGTGTGAATGTTTTTTATCTTCCATGATTCATTTCACTTCTAAATATGTTTGATTTTCAAGGTGTGATAAGCAGAATACATCTTTTATGCTTTGTTTTGGGAAAATCATCATAATTTGTTTAATTTCTTCGGTTTAAAAAGAATTCACGATTTTCATGCTCTTTTTAGCATCTCATCAGTCTAAACCATTTCATCACTATAATACGAAGTGTTAAAGTAACTTTCCTACCTTGCCCCGTCATATGTCTGCAATTCTGATTCTCTTTTTACCTGACCTAGTTCACTCTCTGACCTAATTCACTCATCCAGTGACTACCCCAATCAAAAATCAAATCAAAACAACCTCTACACTTTATACCTAGCCTAAAACCCTGATATATCTATCCCTCTTGGATGTTATCCTTTGAAGAGAGCCGTCTTCGGCTTGGTAGGTCTAGCTATCAGGTCAAAAGGTTAGTCTGTGGTTACCTCAGCTGGACTCTTCCTCAGCCTTGGAGATCCGTAGGAGTGAAAACATACTGGCACTGTTGCTAGGGACTGAAAACTCTATCTTCCTTGGGAAATAATGACAATGACTTAGATTTGGTTGTTTATGGTGAACCACAGTTGGACACAAGAAGGTTGAATCATCCACCTAGCGACTCCATTATTCAAGATCTTAAGCTTCAAAGTTTAGAGTGACCAAAGAATTCAGATTTCAGAGCATTGATGGTAATCACCGATGAAAGGGTATGTGGCAAATCCTTTATCTGGTGAAATATTACTAACTTTAAGGAACGAGTTAGCAAAATTTCAGATTGATCAGAATTTCTCAACATCAATATTTCGTTGTTTTAAATCCAACCGACTCACACCTGAAAGTAAAAATTGTTTTCTTGGTTTAGTTGCTGAAAGATTGGAAAATGAAATTGAACTATTGGATGTTCATATTGAACCATATGATTTCCAAGATCCTAAACAGTTCTTGGAAACTCTCCCTCCTCCCAAAGAAGAAAAGGTAAGACTTCCCTTGGATGGTTGGATTGACAGATGTTTTGATTTATAGGAGGGATGCGACAATATCCAGCCAAGAGCATATGTTAATGAGTTGGGGCAGTAGATAGAATCTAGTTTTTATTATCCTATAGCAACATATATGGAATATTTTCTTAGTTTGAATGGAAAACTATATTTCCTTTTACAGGGCCAGAGGTATTATGTGTAAATATTGCTGGTAGAATTTCCAATTATGTTCTAGTTCAAGCATTGTCAAACAAGCTCATCATTACAACAACTACTTGATTGTTTGATTTGGCACTTTAGTATCACCTGATTCAATGATTTTGCAGCAGATTAGTGTAGGATAAGTGTGCAATAAGCTTGCTGGACAAGCATCCTTCAGTGTCTATTTTACAATTTGCAGTGTGTGTGTTTTCAGTGTTCAGTTTGGTTGTAAGTTTTTGACTGTATTGGCCCACATGGTTAGGCACTTGGTCTATGGTGTTCTCGACACCTCCAAGGAGATTCCATCCCCAATAAGGCTGATGTTAGTGTCAGTATTTGCATACTTCCATCAGTGATCAAAACTCCTCTTTCCATATTCATATTAGGGTCTTTCTCAGAAATTTTTGTCATTCCACTTAGGACCTCATTACAAAATTTACTCACTAATGGTAGCCCTAGTAAAAACGGAAACCTCACTCACCTACACTCCATCTACCTCCCTTGACCTCTTCCCATGCCCATTCCTCTCATTTCCCTCTCCGAGGGTTTTGAGGACATTTTTCTTGGTTTCATGACCTCCATGGTTAAATCATCAACAAAAATTGTATCCTAATGCTCTTACACCTTCCACTATCCTTAATATACCTTCCTAAACACTTCCCATCACTCCTATCACTCAAAATAATTATTTTTCTACAAACCCTAGCATATTGCTACACTTTCGACACTTTTCTAGACTAAGCCTGTGTTTCACCCTTTTGGACCACTTCCCCTCACTCAATCCTTAAAATTCAAGTTTCCCTTACTTATTAACATCCCTCCCTACGTCCAAAAATTTTCCTAATAATTTAGAAGCCCCCTATCCCCTTTATTTCCCTTCATTCCTATAAAGTTCCCAAATCCCCTGTTTTGCCTACACTAAACCCTAATTTCCTCTCCCACTGAGCTAGGGATGGCTATGGAATCAGAGACATATGAGTAGAGGAGGCCTAAGGGAGGTCATTTCAGCAAGTTTGAGGCCATTCCAACTCATAAACATCATGTCTCCATCATTTTTCAAGAAGTCATTCCAAAGGACAAATTATTTGCCACACATAGGGCTAGTTTTGCTTCAAAGTATGTTTCCAACAAAAAAAAAAGATGAACTTTATAAAAGTGAGAGAGGTTTTTGTCTATAATAGCCCAAGGATGAAAACCATCCTTCAGTTTTACATAGGTGTTATGGTTTTGGAGAAATGTCAAAACTATAGTTGCTACAAGAGAGTTGCTGCACTTCTAGAGTGACCTTGGAAAAATTAAATTTTCTCCTAGCTGGAGTGTCCAAATGACTTTTGTGATGAGTCAAATGATAACTAGATAGACAGATATTTCCAATGAGATATCATGATCTCAATTTGGCATTGAGGAATACCTCCAAAATTTTCTTGCAAGATCACACTTCATTTTTTCACCCTCATCTTGCACTTTTTGACGAATCTTGTGAGAATTGGTTTTTGAGGACTATACTTGATCATTTTCAGTACTTGATAGGTCCATTGTGTATCCAAGTGAGATATATTTCAAACTAGCTATCATGGGCTCAATTTGGACTTCGGGAAGGCACTCAAAAGTCAATTTTAAGTTGGTGTTGTGCATTTCCTTCTGACACTGCACGTTTGACCAGTCTTGGGGGAATGGAGTTTTGGAGGGTCAAAGCAATCCCATTTTGAAAAAAAAAAGTAGTTTTGGAAGCTAGAAAAGATAAGATTTCTAGTGAGCTATCTTGGGCTCAATTTGGACACCGAGAAGGAAAGAATAAATGGGTCTGAAGATGGTGCTGCGTGTTTGACAGTTGGCCTAGTTTTTCACTATTCTTCTCCAAATTTGATTTTTACCTATGGGAAATCAACATTTTACTGATGTAATTGATATGATTGATGTAATTATCATGTTTTTAGTGTTACGTAGGGTAAATAAATTAGGTAAATATACTCTATGAGGTGTAATGAATCAGTTCATTTTAATTAGGGATGAGTCAATTTGACAACCCTACACTCTAGCTATCAATTCATATTTTGGTGGAACTGCTCCTCCTCTCATGGATTCGACCCCTGAGGTTGGGAGGAGTTTGTTTTTAGGTTTATATCTTGTAATTTTTTAGTCATTCTATAGGTTGGAATCCATTGGATATTGTATTAGTGTTTCAGGCTTTGGCATGGAATATATTGGACGAGTTGCAACTATTTTGGTGGGATTCCTGTGGCATGGTATTTTGATATTGTTTCTTATTCAGCTACATGTATGTGAATGTTTTTTTATCTTCCATGATCCATTTCACTTCTAAATATGTTTGATTTTCATGGTGTGATAAGTAGAATACATCTTCTATGCTTTGTTTTGGGAAAATCATCATAATTTATTTAATTTCTCCAGTTTAAAAAGAATTCATGGTTTTCATGCTCTTTTTAGCATCTCATCAGTTTAAATCATTTCATCACCGTACTACAACGTGTTAAAGTAACTTTCCTACCTTTCCCCATTAGATGTCTGCAATTTAGATTCTCTTTTTCCTTGACCTAGTTCACTCTTTGACCTAACTCACTCATCCAGTGACTATCCCAATCAAATATCAAATCAAAAAAACCTCTGAACTTTATACCTAGCCTAAAACCCTAATCTATCCAGCCATATTGGATGTCATACTTTGGAAAGAGACCTCTCTGGCTTGGTAGGGCTAGCTACCAAGTCAAAAGGTTGGTCTGTGATTACCTCAACTGGACTCTTTCTCAACCTTGGAGATTGGGAGGAGTGATAACAGTAGTATCAGTTCAACTAATGGGTGCTTCATATCTTTGTCATAGAGGGAGAGAACCACATGAGGAGGTAATGGAACAAGTACATGTAGCTGCAGTAGGATAGGATGCGCTATGGGATCTTGAGGTAGGTGAGACCCTATCAGAGGTGGAGGACCACATGGAGTGGTTGACACATGGGATTGATGTTATCATTATCGACCATATTCCAATGCAAATTCAATGACACACTATCGAGGTACCTAGCCATATTGGTTGATTATTGTGCAAGTTATCTCATGCAATGCCATTTTATCATGAACACCATTGATTTGTCTACTTAGATCTTTTCATGTAGTTTTTTATATGGGCAATGTAGCCATATGTGTCTCGGGGCACAAATTTTGTAAAACCAAATTTCATATATATATATATATATATATATATATATATATATTATATATATATATATATATATATATATAGTATATAATATTATATATATAGTATATTATATATATACATATACATACATTTTTTTAGTGTTTCCTAGTTCCTATTGTGCTTTCAATATGATGTGATGTGAATTGAAAATTATTTACATTCGTTGCAAATGTACATCTAAAATGTAATTAGCTAGGGCATCTGCTAATGTGTTTAGATTTCTAGAAATATGTTCATATAGTATGAAATCGAAATATCTTTCCAGAAGATGTACTCTCAAAACCATGCGAAGGATGGTAGGATTTTTCACCGAATAAACATTAGCAAGTTGTAGTACTATGATATGTGAGTCAATCCTGATGACTATACGGTGGATACCATGTAAAATAGCATCAGATAGTAGCTCCACCACTGCACTACTTAACGATGTTGTTAGTAGAGCTAACAATGAAAATCCCTTGCATACTTACTAGCTCACCGTTTGGAGCAAAGATAGCCCATGCTATCGAGGATAGGTTTCGAGTACTATGACTAGCACCATTGTCATAACCAATATACGGTTCGAGAGGAGTCAAAATATACAAACCAAACATAAAAGGGATCAACAAAAACCTAAGGAAACTCTAAAAAGACACACTAAAAAAAACACTCATCACACATATAGACAGTAAGTACACAGTGTAATACGCATGGGATTAAGCATAGTATTTTTTGAGGTACAACCCATTCCAATGTTGTGCCAGTGGAACTCCATAAAAATCTCCTAACTCATAGGCCCCTTTTGCAAGGACTCGCTTGAAAATGTATGGACCCAACCACATGGGTTGGAACTTCCCTGAACCTAACTTATCAGCCTCTTGGTCATATAACAGAACTAGATCTCCTTTCGAGAAAACATGAGCCTTGAAATTTTTATCATATTGTGCCTTGACATGTTTTTTATGGGATTCTTGACTAAAGTGGAATCACATGAAGTATCATCCAAACGAGTCAAATGTAAAAGGAACTCCTTTATGGAAGAAACAAGAAGAAGTTCGAAAACTAGTTTTAACAATGGAATTTCACATTCGATGGGGTGGATAGCTTCCAAACCATAGACTAACTTAAAGGGTGTGAATCCAGTAGCATTTCTAATTAAGGTTTTGTATCCCCACAAGGAAGCGTAAAGAAGCAAGTTCCAGTCCGATTTTTGGACCCCTACCATACGTTGAAGCATATTCTTAAGAACTTTGTTAATAGCCTCAAGTTGTCCATTAGCCCGAGGATAGTAGGGAGTGGAAATTTCATGTGAAAGTCCCAACTTAGTGGTTAGTTCGGTCATCAAATGATTTTGGAAATGTTTGTTGTGATCCATAACTATTGCTTGCGAAGCACCAAACCTAGCAGCAACGTGATTAAATAAAAAGTATGTAGCCATTTCACTCTTATTGTTAAATGTAGGCATCACCTTGACCCACTTAGTAAAGTAGTCAACAATGACAATGATGCAACCATGCCCCCTGTTCGAGTGAGGGTTACATGTCATAAATTCGATACCCCATTTCACAAAGGGATGAACACCTATAATGAGATGCAACAGAGTAGGTGATGCATGTACCTTACGATCGTAGATATAGCAAGCGTGACATTTCTGGATGGCGAGGATGTAGTCATAAAATATAGTAGGCCAATCGTAACCAGCGCGTAAGATCTTATGCACGGTAGCATAACCAGATAAATATCCACCACATGCCACCAAGTGGAATTCATTCCTTAACCTCCTCAAGGGTGAGCCACATTCATAAGATCGTATCCATACCACGATGGTATAGCGTGTCATCGATAATAACATAATTTTGAGATTGGTATCTAGTACGTCGCTGCTTAGAGTGAGAGTTATTAGGTCAAAAAGTATGGGTTTGGAGATAGATAAGAAAATATCCATACCATGAGTGAGATGATGATATCAAGAACAAGGAATATTTAAGGATATAATCTCTAGATTTATATTCAAAAATAGGGGAAGGAAGATCACACATTAGCTTGGTGAAAACTAAGGATTTATTCAACTTAGATTTGATGAATTTCAGGTCAAACTCTTGGAGAATAACAATACACTTAGAGTACTTTCCCCCAACAATTGACATGATAATATATATTTCATAGGGTTGCAATTTGAAACGATCATATTTTTCCTAAGAAATATGTAATAGAAAAACCTTTGGACAACTTGAACGATTTCCAAAGCCAACTTTTCTAAGTAAGTATATCTGATTCCAGTATTGTTAAGGTTATGACTCAGATAATAAACAGGATGTTCGGTCCCAATGTCATATTATTGTACCAATACCGTTGCTATAGTAGAAATGGTAACAGCGAGATACAAGAAATAGTCACGAAAATAATCAGGGGGGTATAGAAGAGATGCCCAAACCAATACATCTTTCAGGGCATCAAACAGTTTCTGAGAAATGTCATGCAAATGGAAGGGAACCCCTTTTTTTAATAAGTGACTGAATCCTTTGTTCAACTCAGCGTAATTAGGAATGAACCTTTGTAGGAAGTTATCTTTCCCTTGGATTTGTTGTAACTGAACGAGAGAAGAACATGCAGGAAAGTCAATGATTTCTTTCGCTTTCAAGGAATCAATATGAATTCCTTGCTTTGAAATGAAAAAACTAAGGATTCGATCAGAACCGACACAAAAAATGCATTTGTGTGAGTTAATTCAAATGTTATACATCAGAGGAAGATAGTCATTAAATGCATCAGGTGATCATCTAGATATTTGGAATGAGTAGGGAGATCATCTAAATAGGGTTGCACAATATGTTCAATATCATGAAAAGTGTAATCCATAGCATGTTGAAATGTGGCCCCAACATTCTTCAATTTGAATGGGAGATTTCGATAAGAAAAAGTACCCCGGGGAAAAATAAATGTAGTATTAGGTTGGTCTACCATGAGAATGTTAATTTAATTATAGCCCGAGAATCCATCCATGAATGAATAAATCTCATAGCCAACGTAGTCATCAACAATCTAATCAATAAATGAGGTCGGATAATTTTCCTTATAACAAGTGCGATTCACGTCCCGATAATCGATACACACATAGATCGTGCTCTGTTTCTTCATGACAGGGACAATGTTCGATACCCAATCAATTAAAGGAACAGTTTATATGAAACCAACCCGTAAAATATTTTCAACTTCTGCCTTAACGGGGTATATGAAACCAACCCATAAAAGATTTTCAACTTCTGCCTTAATCTTGATAGCCTTCTTGGGATGGACCAGATGGAGACGTTGCCAAACGGGTTTGGCATCAAGATACATTTTAGTCTCGTGCACTACTATGGTTGGGTCGATACTTGACATTTCTTCATAAGTCCATGAAAAGACATCTCAAAAATCACAAAAAAGGGTTGTATAAATCTTGATCTCTAATGGAGAACAAGATGTTCCAATATATAGATTTTCAAAAATTCCTAGTTTAATTGAGATATCGAGAGGTATGGTATCTTTGATATTTGAAAGCTTATTTTTAGAGTCGATCTCATGAATAGAGACATAATTCGTAAAGTGATTGACAAAATTAGGTAAATATACATCACTGAGATTATCCTCAATGCGATCTAGTAAGGAGGAATGGTGATGATGTTCATCCCATTACTCATGATCTGGCATCATGATCTCAATGATGCTCTCGTCAGTAGGGAATATTTGAGAAAAAGGATCAGAAGACGTGCCATAATTTAGTGATAGATTTACCCAATTAATCGAAGAAAATGTATAAGTTGCATAAGTCGAGTAGATGGATTTTTAATTTAGCTCAACGGGGCTAAGCAACATTCGGTCGCCAAAAATTGGGATGTTAGTTTCACCCGAAACAATCTAAGGATCAGCTAGGATAGTATAGGATGATATCATTTTGATATAAGCAACCGAAGGTGAGATGTCAGGAAGGTTAAGAGGAGGGAGAGAAAAGGTTCCCATAAGCAATGAATCCTTCAACAATCAAACTCTAACATGCTGGTAGGAGTGTAGTGTTTCCCCTATAAGAGGGACACTTCCAGTAACATGAGAATCATAGGCGAAAAAGGTGAGTCGATCTATGGCTACAATCCTGACTTTATGGGGAAAGGTAATCATATGGAAGTAAGTTCAAATGACAGCAACCATGGCATAAATCCATGTACCTCCCAATAGAAGATTATAATTGAGTGGTCCATCTATAACTTCAATTTCTATGGAAACGACTTTTCCCTCGAGTTCTACCTAAAGGGAATTTAAAATCCCACAAGGTTTGTACATTCTTTCGTTGAAGGCTTTCAATGTGGTGGTTGTTTGACTTAGTTGAGGTGAACCAATCACCTTCCAAAAAGACATGGACATAATGCAGGTCGATGCTCACTCTTCCACAATAGAACGATGAATGTTCTTACCACAAACAATGACCTAGATTAGAAAATCTAACATGGTTGGAAGACAAGGGGTATAATTTTCATGAGAGAAAACAACTATGTTGAAATCCGATGGATCCACACTTCTGATATCTAATAACAAGGCCATATTTTAGGTGGGGCAGTTCTGCAATACTTCAGGAGTTGACATAGATGATGGAGACTGAGGCAAGTCTTCAACTTCGTTATAATTTTGGGTAGCTCTTGAATGAGGGTTGAAAGTGGATTTATGAATAACACCTTTTGGAGGCTTGATAGTCAATTCTGCAGGAATAAGAGGTGGAGTAGGATCAAATGAAGGTGATGCCAAATTAGCAAGTTGATCAAAATCCTGGATGTTCTATGGATTCACATTAACATAATCCTTGTTCCGAGTGGCCACCATAAAATTAGATTTCAGCTTCAAGGAGGAAAGAATCAAAACTATGTTAGAGGAAGAAGGGTCCCAAACAACCATATGTGTCTCTTAATTGGGAAATGGGTCATTCAACACACCACGAGAATTGGAAGATTTAAGAAACTGATTTACTTCAGCGCGATGTAGAAAATCACATCAAAAGTGATCCTCGTTAAAAATCAAGCATGGGTATTGAGGCTTCCATTTATCATCGGAGGACTGATTTGTTTGTTTATCCTGTAGAGAGGGATCTTTCTTTTTCTTACCTTTTCATTTCTTCTTGATTCCAGGTTACTGTTGAGACTTTCTCTTATCAGATGAGATGACATTTACCTCCATAGTAGAAGTTGCAGGAGGATGAGATTAAGGGTTTTGAGCATGTACAGTAAGAGAAATACCAGATGGTTATCTTATCGTCTGTGAATTGGCAGAGCCAATCACGCCATTAGCAACATGATATTATTTACCAAGTGGAAGAGTAACAATATTCGAAGGTATCAAAGTGTTTGTTATATTATCTTAGAGCGTGTCTGATTGGGCATAAACAAGGTCCAAATAATATGCATGAGAAATAACTTGCTCTTATGTCACGATTCCACCTTTAGCTACATATTTTGTTATATGAGATAATAGATATTTGACAAAACATTTTGCTAAAAATTGATCGGGAACATAAGTCTTGACCAACCAACGATGACGTCTCCACTCATGAATGTGATCTGAGATGTGAGTGGAATCTGATTGTTTGAAGTTGGGTCAAGAGTTCCATTCTAGTTTCGTATCTGATGGGAAACAGGAAACATGTGAGGAAGGTGGTGGCTAAAATGCTGAAATCATGAAAGTAATATCTGGGTAATTAAATATACCATTTAGCTAAGGTACTTGTAAGTGTTCGTTGGAAAAGATGAACTCAAATAGAATCATCATTAAGGGAGTTTGAAGAACACCATAGATGATACGTCATAACATGTGTTGATGGGTTTTCTCCTGGATTCCCATTGAATTTTGGGATATAAGAATACAATTTAGTGGGAATAATTGTCCAAAATGGCGAATGAGTGATGGGGTCATTAGTGAGCTGAGTTAACTCTAGGAATTCAAGAGTAGCCACAAAAGGCAACTGTCAGTTAAAGTTTAGAGGAGGATGACCTAGATATGAAGGAATAGCCTAAGCAACAGGTACTTGCATCCCTTGATAAGGAGGTTTATGATAATAAGGAATTTAGGTACTAGAAAAGGGATGATTTCGATAACCAGTATACAAGTGACCTTGTTCACTAGCCCTAGGATGATGATAAAGCTGCTCGAATGGTTGGGTTTGGGTTTACTGACATTGAAAAGGTGCTTGAGGAATACCTTGATATGGTCCATACTATTTCCTAATGGGGGTTTTCATTACCCCATGGTAAGGTTGGTTTGATTGGGATTGTGCCATGTTATGAATAATCTAACCTATCAACACTTGATGAGTACCTTGTCCAAGCGATTGAGAATGTAAGGTACCTTGTATAGGTTGGGTAAGAAGAACCTGGGAAGTGCCAAATACTGAGGGAAAAGCTTCTGATGGAAGAAGAGCCTGTAAAGGTTAGCTCACATGTATTTGAGCTTGCTAGGGTGCTGATGGATGGATAGGAATTTGAGACAAAGATGGTGCCGATTGAGGATTCAAAAATCAGTCCCAAAATGAACCAGGTTGGATGGGAAAAGAGGTTGTTAAACACTAGCAGCCATTCTAGGATAAGGAGGACTATAGTAAGGATTATTACCGATTTGAGGTATACTAACAATAGGTTTTCCCCATGCCAAAGGAGGAGGGGATGATGGAGGAAAATGTGATCTAGATGGAGGGTACCCAAAGTAAGAAGAGTTAAGATGTTGAAGGTAGCCTTGTCCATTGACATAAGGGCCACCCTACCACTCAATCATGGGTATTGATAGAGGAAGAGAAGAAGGCTATGAGGAACTCATAAGAGAAGTGCTAGATGTTATTCCTGAATTATAGGACATGGGAGAGGTCTAAGGACTAGAAGATGCACCAGAAAAGGTACCAGATAAAGAATGATAACTAGGTGGGATGGATGAGCCACCATACAAATGATTGTCTAGTGATGTCGCAAACATAGACGAGGAAGCAACATTCGATGTCTCAACCATAGTGGTAGACACAAGATGAGAGGTTGGATTGGTTCCAATCATTGTTAAAAATCCAAAATAAGATTGCCATGAAAGATCCTTGGGTAAGCATGAAAAATTAGGTAAAGGAGTTTGTGGCGGATTTTGAAGAGAAGGAAAAGTATGAATCTAATAAAAATGGAGTCCTTCCCAATGAGCAAGAGTAGAAAAATGAGGTTCTTCCTGTGGGATCCCTTCAATACTCGTAAGTTCGTGTGGAAGAGGTTCACGATCAAGTCCAAGATATATAGGTTCTATTTGAGACAAAGGAAGAGAGGAGGAAGGTAATGAAGTAACAGGTGAAGATGGCTAAGGCTCCTCCAATTGAACAACCTTAGGAAACAAAGTGTCTAACTCAAGAAGGTCAGGTTCAATGACCTCAAGAGATGAAGTTTTGGGGACTTATGTTTCCATTTTGTCAGTGTCACCATCAAGAGTAGATGTGATCTTGGGATCAGAACTCACATGATAAATGATTATGGCAGATCAATATCACGAGGATGGACAAAATTAGTTCCTAAAGTTTCTAATTCAGTATTTTGTGTCTTCTTATGCTTTTGACAATCACCAAAAGTAGCCTATGGTGGAAGAGGAGGATTATTTCATTCCATGCGAATGATGGGGTGGCAGATTTTGTTCTTCCATGCTGGATAATAAATTTTATTAACACAAAAGAAATAAATAAAAAAGAGGTTAATCTAGGCATAAAGGATCACCAAGCAACCATGGACTGCAATATACACTTTGGTGAACCAAGGACTTAACATACGACAACCAATCTCCCCAAATGTTGTGTTTGGAATATCATGGTATACATGGTGACATATTCAGTTACCTATGGTTGGATAGAAACCTATAGGGGACTCCCAAAATATACTCGACGGTATGTGGGAGTTCAGTCCATAGTAGTGATGTCTAATGTGTAACCATTCAATGAGAGAATTCCCATATAATTTATGTGTGTGGAGCACCATCCAATATACCCAAAGGTAAGTGGAGAACAATCCTATACACTCACATATGTGGAATGAGATTTCACCCCCAGGATGAAACACTGATAGTCAACGACAACTACTACGTTTAATGACATCGAAACACGTCTCTAGCCTAGAAATCTAAATGTTTGTGTTAATGTTACAAATTCTCCTTGGGTTGATTCAATAAATGTTACTATTTATCTTTGATTAAGTTTCAGTTTTAGGCTCACCACGAATGTCACTTGAATATCCTAAAACGCAAATCTAGCACGAGAAAATGAAAATATTTCTCTTTCAATGAAAGTCTAGCTAAGGAAGGGAAGAAACAATTAGTATGAAGCACACAACATGCATCAAACAATATGCAAGATGCAATTTCTTTTCTAAATGCAACTATTCCTATATCAATGCACATACAAACGCCTAAATGCCAATGCAATTTTCTTTCTTTTCAACACACTTAATTTTCGAAATGAAGAAAACTAATATGTGAATGTTTAATCATTGATTCAAATGCACTTTTCAGAATGAGGACTGAAACAACAATTCATCCAAGGCACAAATGAGGAAAAAAAATTAGTTTTCAAGTGACTTAATGATAAGAATAAAGAAAAATTGAAACCAATTCTTACCAAAGCATTCAAACACAAATGCATACCAGGTGGAGGATTTAGAGAGACTACAAGACACACAAGACTTAGGGAAGGTTAGCTAGAAGTAGGCTGATCAAAGAGAGACTCCGAAACAAGGGTAAATTTTATGCAAAACAGGGGCCAAAGATGGTGCAGAAGAGGCACCAGTGCTTTTCAATGCAGGTACAGAGTGGACCTAGGTGAGCTGCAATCCTTTGTCCAAGGAACTAGTGGTGTGTTTGTCCAGGAATAAAGGATTTTGACACAAAAATTGCAAAAGAGACTCAATGAAATGGTTTCCTAGTTCTATTCTTGGCTGGGTAAAGTAAAAAAGGTCTATTAAGGAGGTAATCAAACAAAAAGGACAAAGGAACCACCAAGGGAATATGCCACTCCCCAGTATGGTTGCCAAATTGTTATACATGATTTATGATTGTAGACAAAAGTATCTCCCTAGGTTTGGTGGCTAACCTAGAACAACAGAGAGAAGCCTACCTGGAATTCATCACGGGTTTCACTTCTTTTTTATCTTGAATGCTCCAATTCCATATCCAATTTCAAAAATTAAAACCTACACAATTAGATAACGCAAGCTAATAGATTACGAGATCTATGCAATATCATCCATATACTCTATTCAATAGATCAACATGGTATTGAAATATATGAAATAACAACATCACATATAGGAAAACAAAGAATTCATTGCATTAATATATATAGAAGGAGTTTACAACCATAAATAGGTGTTGATCTTGTAGAAGAGCTCCTCCAAGGCTGCCTTGTTCTTTCCTTGTCACAATGTTCACCTCCAGTCACCATAAATGTAAGAAATGAAACCTTTCACCACAACAACATAAGGGTAATATCACTCTCCAAAATCCAACCCCTTGCATATGGAAGGTTGTAAATATATAGAGGAGTGTGGTAAGTTGGGAGTTCTTATACAATTACCAATCTAAGGTTTTAGATCCACCTTTGATGGGAGGATGGGGATCAAAGGATAAGGGATGGAAACTCGAAAGTAGGGTAGGACAGGCTCCAGATGTCTTATTTGAGGTAAATGGTTGTAGAAAATTCTAGAAGCTTCTAGAATAGGAGGCTTATGAAAATTCTCTCTTTTTTCCTAAATTTCTAGAACCATCATAGGTGCAAATGGGAGCAACCTATAGGTGATCAACACAGGCCACAGTGGAGAAATTTGGTTTTCAACATAGCTCAGATGATGTAGTTCAGGGAAGAAACTTTGGGAAATAAAAGGTACACACTTAGGGGTTTGTGAAATGATGATGACAAGGGGGAATAAGATGTTGATTGATCCCATTATGGGGAATATTGGTCAAATGGGACAAAATGGCCCATAACACTAACCCAAGGAGATGAAGTGCCAATACTATGGGCCCCATTGGAGTAATGGGTTAATTTGGTACATCAATTTCCCGGGGTTGTACTTTTGGCATACGATCTCCATTTGAAACACACGATACCTTGTTAGAAATATCTATTTGAAAAAACGTCATTTAGGGCCTCAAAATGACTTCAGAAGTTCATGACATGAAAAACTACCAAAAATAGTAAATTGTGCTACAATCAAGGAATCTAAAAAATTGAAAGAAACAATGGTGGGGGGTCTAAGTGGAATAAGTAGGTGGCCACCAATATCCACATGGATAAATCCTCCCCCCTTAACAAGAAATGGTCCCTATTGCATTGATATGGGGAAACTTCTCTTGAACATGGTCCCTAGTGAGCCACTTGCCTTGGTGCAAGAGTTGGCCAACCTTGATAACCTGATATAGTTGGATCTTCCGCTGGCTAGTGTTCTTGATATTTGTGTCCATGATACTATTAGTTGTGGCCAGTTTGATGCAACTTGGGTTGAGCTCTCTTGGTGTTAACTGTTCAACATTGTTTGATGTATCTAGGAATGGGGGAAAGTATGGTCGTAACCTATCCACATTGAATACTGGGTGCAGGCCAAGGAATGGTGGAATGCTGATCTTAAAAGAATTGTCCCTTATAGCCTTAGTGATGGTGTAAGGCCCATATCATATTGGGCAAAGCTTGCAGTAGGCCCCAACGAGGCATTCCTTCTTCAATTGTAACCAAACTTTGTCTCTGACATGAAAATTATGTGGCACCCGATGTTGGTCATGGCATTGTTTGTACTTAACATTTTATCTGTCTAATATGTCATGGACCTTTTGGAGCATGTCATGAATGCACTTAATCAAGATTTTAGCTATGTCAGCTTCGGACTAGACATGAGGTGAATCTGCTTGAGTAGCTGCCAGTGGTATGGTATCATCAATGGGACATAATGGGTAGAACCCTAGTCCCACCTGAAAGGGGTTGTGGCCAGTTGAGGTTTGGAGAGATTTGTTGTAGCTGTGCTAGACATAGGGGAGGATTTTGTCCCATCTGCATGGATTCTTTGAGTTGTACATGCACAGGATATGCATGATCATCCTATTGGTGACCTCTGTCTAGCCATTAATTTGGGGGTGCAAGGTCATGGACTTAGTGAGCTTGGTATTTAACGATGACAAGAGGCTTGACCATCATGCACTTAGGAACTTACTATCCTGATATGAGATAATGGATTGTGGGATCCCAAAGTGTACCCACACTCATTCAAAGAAGTGTTTGGAAGTAGCTTCTATTGTGATACTCTTCTTGTAGGCCGCCAGAATGGCCATCTTAGAGAATTTGTCGATGACCACAAAAACACAGTCATTTCCATTCTTAGTAGAAGAAATGCCCGACATTTAATCCATGGAGATGGATTCTCAGGGCCAACTAGGAGCAGGAAAAATAGTATACAAGTGTTGCTTCTTGATTGTAGTTTTGGTAATGACACAGGTAGTGCAGGATATGATGTACTTCCCAACATCCTGTCAAAGGTTTGGCCAATAAATATACTTTTGCAGCACTTCCATTGTCTTTTCTATGCCAAATATCCAGCGACTCGACTGTAACGCATCTCCGAAATCATCCTAGCACGCTTGTTTGAAGGAAGACAGAGGTGTCCCAGGTTGCATAATAGTGTGTCCTAAAGCTGAAAGTATAGAACTTGCTTACCTTGTGGGAGCATCTGACATGTGGTGCCAAATTGTGCATCATTCCTATAAACATGTGGCCATTCCGATGTCTCATGTCCAAAAGAGTTGAGAACAGTGGTCAACATCATGACTAGCGGCCAGTTGAGGCAGTCTACAACATTATTGGTGCTTCCCTTCTTGTACTTAATGTTCAAATGGAGTCGTTGTAGGTATGTGGACCATTTTTGATGGTGATAATTATGCAACTTTCCTTGTGTTTGCATGAACTGCAGGGGTTGGTGGTCTATTTTGATGGCTAATTCCTTAGAATTTAATGCTTTCATTTTATATTTCATATTTATGCAATTGTAATCTTGTTTCAAATGGTTTTATGGATGCATCACATAATTTTAGTTAGATAATCAATGTTTCGAACCCCCAACTATGGTTCATCTTCAGGATAATATGAAATGTGAAAAAATGATCAAACCAAGGTATAATATAAATAGGATTGATAAGGTGGAAAAATGTCCGACACTATATATAAAATGTGTGTTATATTAAATTATCAAAGATCATATGATTATGTGTATTAATATGGCTTAAATATTATCAAAAAAATCATATAATTATGTGTATTAATATAGATGGAATATTTTATTGATATCAATTGGTAAATAATAATGTTTATGGACATGTTTAAAAATATGGTAAGTTGATAGTTAAATATTAATAAAAAAAGTAATTAATGTCTGTGTTAAGTTAATAATAATGAGAGTTTTTTGAATTATAAAGAATAGTATTAAATAATAAGTCAGGGTGAGACTTTTTTAATTATTGGGAGACTTAAGGTGAGGGGGTTGGGCAGATAATGTTTTAGATCTCAATGTAGGAATCTAGTTTTTACTAATACTCCATCCTTCATCCCTATCGAGGTTTTTGAAATGTTTACTAATTTCTATGGTCTCTCTAATTTTTCTATGGAAGTAGTGGTAAATTTTGGCAAGGATGCTAGTTTTTTGGATACAAATTTGATGTTTGGTTTTATTGGAGTGTTCTACAAAAGCATAGTTTTTTGAATGATTATTTTTAATGTCAAAAGAATGTTCTTGGATTCTAGTTTTGATATATCAACCAGTTTCTCCAACATAAGGAGCCCCACAAGGACATGGAATTAAATAAACACCTTTTAGACATTTAGGGTCAATGGGATATTTAACAAATTTGAGACAAATCCGAATGGTATTTAAAGGTTTGAAGGTGGTTAGGATATTGTTTCTCTTTAGTATGTGGGAAATATTGTCCACATACTAAAGAGAAACATATCCTAAAGAGAAACAATTTACTAACCACCTTGAAATCTTTAAATACCATCAGAATTTGTCTCGAGTTCGTTAAAGATCCCATTGACCTTAAATGTTAGGAAGGCATTTATTTAATTCCATGTTATTGCGGGGTTCCTTATGTTGAAGAAAAACCAAAACTAGAATCCAAGAAAATTCTTTCGACATTAAAAATGATCATTCAAAAAACTATGCTCTTGAGGAACACTCCAATAAAACCAAACATCAAATTTGTATCGAAAAAACTAGCATCCTTACCAAAATTGACCATTACTTCCACACAAAATTTAGAGAGGCCATAGAAATTAGTAAACATCCAAAATCCTCAATAGGGATGAAGATGGAGTATTAGTAAAAAATTGATTCCTACATTGACATCTAAAACATTATCTGCCCAACCCCCTCACCTTAATTCTCCCAATAATTAAAAAAACCTCACCCTGACTTATTATTTAATACTATTCTTTATAATTCAAAAACCTCTCATTATTCTTAACTCAACAATCATACATTAATTATTTTTAATTATTAATATTTAACTAATAAGTTACCATATTTTTTAAACACATCCATAAAAATTATTATTTACCAATAAATATCAATATTTTTATCAATAAAATATTCAATCGATATTAAACACATAATTATATGATTTTTTGATAATATTTAATGCATATTAATGCAAAAAATGATATGATCTTTGATAATTTAATATAACACACATTTTATATATTAATAAAATTCTCTTTTTAGGGTTTTTAGTGTTGGCCATTTTTCCACCTTAACATTCCTATTTATATTCTACCTTGGTTTGATAATTTTCCACATCTCATATTGTCTTGAAGATCAACCATAGTTGGGGGTTTGAAATGTCGATTTTCTAACTAAAATTATGTGATGGATCTGGAAAAGCATTTGAAACAATTCTTTCATTGTCGACATGCCTGCACAATGGAATACATCTCTTTGTCATAGGTGGGATACTTCTGGACTGTGTATGAAAGTGTCTCAATGTGATATGCCACTTGATGCCCCTACTAAGTAAGAACTACATGAATAGCATAGTCGAACGCATTTGTCTCAATCTCAAATGGTTACTGTAGGTATGGTAATGTGAGCATTGGTGTAGAGTAGAGGCAATGCTTCAACTTGAAAAATTCCTTATGTTTGGATTCAAACCAAAATAACTTTTCTTTTGCTCCAACCTTGGTAACTTGACTCAAAGGTAAAGTGATATGAGAGAACCCTAACACAAAACTATAGTAGAAATTGGCAAGACCCAGAAAGGTGCGGAGCTCTGTTAGAGTGGTTGGGGCTGACCAATCCCAACTAACTTGTATATTATCTAGGTCCACATGCACACCTCCCTCATCAATGATGTACCCTAGATATTGAAGTTAAGTCATACCAAAAGTGCATTTCTCCAAATTGGCACACAATTTTTGTTCTCGTAGGGTTTGGAGGACCTGTCAAATATGGTGGAGGTGCTCTTCCCAACTCTGGCTGAATATCAGGATGTCATCCAAATACACTACCACAAATGAGTTGGTGAAGGGTTGAAAGATGTCATTCATCAACCTCATGAAGGTTACGGTGGAATTCACTAACCCGAAAGGCATGACCAACTATTCGAAAAGGCCCTCCTTGGATTTAAAGGCAATCTTCCACACATCGGAGGGTTCGATTGGTACCTAGTGATAACCATAATCCAATTCAATCTTTCTAAAATATTTTTCCCCCTTGAGCTGGTCGAGAAGGTGATCAACCTATGGGATTAGATACCTATTCTCGACAATGATCTTATTCAGTGCCCGATAGTCAATACAGAGTCTTGAGGTCTCGTCCTTCTTCTGTACCAACAAAATCGGACTCCCACAGGGTGATGAACTTGGCCCGATATGCCCTTTCTGCAACAACTCATGAATCTGCCTCTTGATTTTATTGTTCACTAGAACATAGGGTCGATAGATCGTCTCGTTGGGTAGCGGCGCGTCCGGGGTCATATCAATGGAGCGCTTGATTTAACAATGTAAAGGTACCCCTATGGGTGAGGCAAATATGTACTTATACTCCTCCATGACCTTGTCCATCTGCTACTATTGTGTGAAGGAGCCCTGCCTAGAGGCTGTGGATGTGGCCTCAATATGCTTCTTTCCTTGAGTGTGAATTATATGGAATAAAAATTTCTCGGTCTAGGAAATGATCTTATTGCATTTTTTCATAGAGATCAAAGAGATGGCAGTAGGTGGTGCTAACTTTGGTATCTTGTGCCAAAATAAATAATAACAGTGCAAGGCCTAGCCTCATAGACAACATGATGCTTCCACAATTATGGCTGGCCTAATAATACATCACAAACTTCAAGAGGAGCAATATTACACAATACCTCATTTGTGAAGGGCCTAATGCTATAGGGAAGGTAACACTGCTGGTTGACGTGAAGAAATCATCCTTGGTGAATCCACTCGATGGTGTACAGATGTGGGTGTGGTGTGGTCAATAGGCCCAACCTCTTCAATACCTCTACTGATATGAGGTTATTTTGGCTTTCGCTGTCGAAAATGAGCTACAACGGAGAACCCTTCACCCACATATGTGAGTGGAAGAGTCGCTCCCCCTCTTATGGATATTTTGGCTCAATCTTCAGGACCTTAGTAGTGGAAATGGTGGCACTAGGCTCTACATCAATAATCTTCTTACCTTTGTCATTCCCCTTGTCAGGTTTTGAATCATATTCAGAACATGTCTGTGAAGCCTTCAACTTGGCCTCCAATTATTGGTTGGCTTGACACTCATTTGTGTTGTGAGTGGGGCTCTTATGGAACTCAAAGCACTTTCCTGTGTCCTTATTTGTCTTCATGGTGTTGCTCTTTTCTTGCAGCTTTGATGGGATTTTTTGGGTCACCCCACCTTGGATTTGTCCTTTGTTCTATAGTTTGGGGCACCTTTCCCTTGCTTCAGATTTACAAATCCAAAGTCTCATTTATTCTGTTTAAACTTCTGATCGATCTTGACAACATATTAGTAGGTGGCACCAACTGAGGAGATGTCTAGGAACTCCATTTCATCCTGGATGTATTTGTGTAGACAAATGTAGTACTTGAGTACTAGATGTCGCTCAAAATCCTTAATACCCAACTTCTTGCGAAGGGTGTGAAAAGTATTTCTGAACTTCGACATGCCTTGATCTCTTCCTTGCCACAGTGTGGCCCACTTTATGTAATTATCTTAATAGCTACCGAAAGGGTAATATTGCTCGATGACGAAATATTTCCAAGTGGGTGTTGCTAAAAGTAGTCAGGGTTCCCTCTTGTCTTTATTCCACAAGATTAAAACATCTATCTACGATGTCTACATCTATTTGGCATTCAAATATGGGAATGTCAAAGTTTAATTGTACCTTGAAGGGAGTTGTGCCTCCAATGTGGTTTCCATATGAATATGCGTCGCATGTGAGCATTTGCTTAAGGATCTGGGCAAAGTTGTCCAACATTGCGTTCCTTTGTCGCTTGAGGGCTTCATCAAGAAATATTTTGAAGGGATCTCCAGCTCCCTCGTCTTTCTTTTGTTTTTCCATGGGAGGTTTTCAGGGTTTGCGAGGTTGGTCTTTCAAAGGTTCAACTAGTTCAAGTCCTAACTCCTTATACACTCACTTCATTGGGGACATGCAAAGAAAAATGAAGAAAGAGCATATCACTTTGATACCATTGTTCCAGACTTATGCAGGAATGAAACAAAATATAGATCTAAACATAAACACAAAGATGAAACAAAATAAAAATTCATTTCATTAATATCTCTGCATCAATACTATTCCTATTCCAAAACCTGAAGTGTCACATTAAATTACAAAGGGCTTTGAAAAGTCTGTAGTTGCTAATAGAGGTGCATTGGACATAATTTCATTTAAATCTTGAAAACACTTTTCTGCCTTATCATCCCATTGAAATGAGTTCTTTTTTAGAAGGTTTATTAAGGGTGTGGTTAAATGAGAATGGTTTCAAATAAACCTTTGATGGTATCCAATCAACCCTAAGAATCCTCTTAATTTGGTGATGTTAGTAGGTTTGGACCATTCTTTAATAGCCTTGATCTGATTATGATCTACTTTTAATCCTTCCTTGGATATTATAAGTATGAGTTATTCTACTTCTTCCTTTCCAAATGTGCATTTGGACATCTTTGCATGAAAATGATTTTCTTCTAATATAGTGAGATTTGCTCAAGATGTTGTCAATGCTCCTCCCATTTTTTTCTATAGATTAGAATATCATCAAAGAACACTAACACAAAATTCCTTAAATATGGATGAAATACCTCATTCATGGTAGCATGGAAGGTTGTTGGAGCATTAGTTAATCCAAAGGGCATTACCTTAAATTCATAATGACCTTCATGTGTTTGAAAGGAAATATTTACTATGTCCTCTAGCCTTATTCTGATTTGGTAGTATCCGAATCTCAAGTCCAATTTTGAGAAATATTGGGCTCCATGAAGTTCATCTAACATTTTATCTATAAAGGGAATCAAAAACTTGTTCTTAATTTTTATCTTTTTTAGCCCTCGATAATCTATGCATAGTCTAAATGACCCATCCTTCTTTCAAGCTAGAACCACCCTAGCAACGTAAGGGCTTCTACTTTTTTAATGATACTACACTTTAAAATATCGTGGATTAATATTTCATTTTAAATTTTTTGATGATGTGGATACAAGTACGGCATGATGTTGACAAGGTTTGACCCTGATTTGACTTCAATTATGTGCTCAATTTCTCTTTGAGGAGGCATCATCATTAGAGGCTCTTGGAACACCTTTTTGTGTTTTTGAATCAATTCCTAAACTTTAGGTGGTTCTTCACTAATTAAATTCAAAGCCAACATTTTCATTTGATGACACTGCACTATATACACTGGTCCTACTTTTTGAATCAACTTCATCATCTGGTAAAATGATACAATTTTATTTTGACATGGTTGAAGACCATATAACTTATATTTATTCCCCTCCCATATAAAATTTATAAATCGTTTTTGATGGTTGGTGGATTAAGTGCCTAGGGTTTGTAGCCATTTGATACCTAGGACCAAATCCACTCCTCCTAGTGGTATAGTGTAGAACGGAGATTCTAGATTGTAGTTCTAAATTTCCAATTTGAGCTTATGGCATTTCCCTTCTTTTTTTATTTTCTTTCCATTTGTAATCATTACCTTCATATTAGGCATTGGGTACGTGAATAGGTTAAGTCTTTTTTTCCATGTTTGAGTCCAAAAAATTGTGAGTGCTCCTTGTATCTATCAAAACCATTACATTTTTCTTTTTGATTTTTCCTTTTAACTTTAAGGTTTGGGGCTGGGATATCCTTGTCATAGCTGATGATGATACTTGCAGAAAATCTTCCTTGTTTAATTATGGGGAAAATTGTGGAAAATATTTACCATCTTCTATGTCTTATTCTTCACTATTTGAATCATTAGCAGCTTCACATGTATACATGTAGTCAATCTCTTTTCCTTTAACACATTTATGTCTAGAATCCCATTTTTTGCCACAACGTTTGTGCTTACCCTTTTTCGTTCTTGGCACTTACAAATTAATTTTTCCTTCCTCATGTAGATATGGTGGACTATACTTTTTATTCTCCATGTTATATGTTTGGGGAAACCTTTCTCTCAAATATACTCTTTCAAATTTTGGTAGTTATATTCTTTGAAGCTTATTTTATATGATTTTTTCTTTTTGTCTTGCTTCTTATATAGAGGTCATGTCATGAATCTTAAGCTTGTCATGGAGATATGGTTTAAGTTCGATGATGTATGATTGAATAAGGCATGTTTCTGATAACACATATACTCATGTAGCTAGAGTTTCCCATTTTCTAGTATATTCATCCACATATCGTTTTTGTTGTATCTCGGTGAGTGCCATGAAGAACTCTTCTTCTTTGACACCTTGGAACCTCTTAAAGAAGTAATTTCTAAATTTACTCCAACTAATAGCATGTGTCATTTTATTCCACCACATGTACCCAATTATATGCTTCGCCTTCCAGTTTCATGGATGCATATAAGATTCTTTCATTGTCATTGTCAATACCATAAATCCCAAAATATTCTTCTGCTTTACTGAACCATGTAACACTGGATATTTTGTTATCATCAAATTTGAAAATATCAAGTTTTTCTCTTCACTGATATCTGGAAATTAATGGAGCGAAGAAGGGGAATTGGGTCGAGATCTGCATATTTTGAAAATTTGTGTTACTATTTTATGGATTAGGAATGGAAGATGTATGTGGATATCCATGGATACAAGGTGAACATGATGAAATTGATGTATTTGAAGAATCAAGGTGTTGAATCGATTCATAATATATGTGTAGTTGTGATCTGGACTTAAACAGGAATGCAACAAATTACAGAGATAACCATATACACAAAGATGCAACATAAATAATACTTCATTTAATTAATGGAAAATACTGAAATATGCTTCCAACCAGAAACATAAATAAACCAGCTAGGGCGATGGTAGCTTATCTATGAGAAGAGATGTGTGGATACATGCCTCTAAATTGTGTTACAATGAGGCTCAAAGGCCTATTTATTGTTGAGAAACAATGGAAAACCCTTCACATTTCAAAACCTAACCCTAGAAGATGAAACGCCAAATTGTGGGCCCGTTTTTGGGTAAGTTGGTACATCAACTTCCCGGGGTCGCGAATTGGTCGTATTATCTCTGTTTGACGCGCATGATAGCCCATTGGAAAGATCTCTCCGAGGACTACGACGGAAAAGACAATTTTTTGGCAGAAAAATCGCTGGGTGTAGATTTCCAAAAAAACGTCGTTTAGGGCCTCAAAACAGTAAACTGTGCTATAATTAAGGAAACTGAAAAACTAAAAGAGACAGTTCTAGGGGTCTAAAGGGGATAGGTGGCTAGCCACCAAGATCCACTTGGATCATTCCTCCCCCCTTAGAAAGCAATGGTCCCCATTACGTTGAGTTCCTCCTTGAGACGAGGAAGCTTCTGCTGAGTTGGGTCTTTGGCGAGCTGTTCTTCACTCTCCGATGTGTCCAGAAATGGTGGAAAGCATGGTCGACGATGGTCCACCTTGAACACTTGGTGCATGCGAAGGAATGGAGGAATGTTATGCTTCAAAGCATTGTTTCCCGTAGCCTTGGTACTAGTGTAAGGACCATGTCAGAGTGGTCTGAGTTTCTGATGGGTTCTAGTAAGGCGTTCTCTCTGCAGATGTAACCAAAATTTGTCGCCCACCTGAAACTTGTGTGGTACCCCTGTGGGTGAAGAGAATTTGTTCCTATGTTCTGTCATGACAGTATCCCTTTGCTACTGCTGTTGCATGGAAGAACACTTTGCGGGGGTCATGGATGTAGCAACGATCTTCCCTTTACTTTGGGAGCGAACCAAACAGGAAATAAATTTCCCAGTCTGGGAGATGAGCTTGCTGCCTTTCTTAGCAGAGATCAAAGAGGTGGCGGTAGGTGGGGCTACCTCCGATATCTTGTATAATGAATTATCCAAAGAAATAATGACAGCGCGATGCCTTGACTCATACACAACATGTCGCTTCCACAAGTATGGTTGGCCTAATAGTACATCACAAACATCCAAAGGTGTAACATCACACAATACCTCATCTATGAAGGGCTTGATGCTATAGGGAAGGCGACACTGCTGGCGAACTTTGAGCAGATCTCGTCCTTCATTGACAGCCACCCGATACTG
>APFE030101716.1:92347-109129 GCA_000404065.3 Pinus taeda
ATGTTTGTAGAATGATTTTTTAATTAAAAAAAGTTACAAAGTTAATGATATATATATGTGCTAAGCATGGTTTTATTTTATTATTAAAAGTGATTGGAAGATAAAGTTAAAAAGCCAAATTAATATAACATATCCTTAAAATGGAAAGTGAAATAACAAAAGATGCCTTAAAATGGAAAGTGAATTAACATAACATGCCCTTAAAGTGGGATTTTAAAGGGACTGAGAGGATAGACATGTAAAATGAAATTAAAAAGAGTTTGTGTTACTTTTAGTGTCATAAAAGAAAGTAAATAGTTTTAATCAAAGTAAAAGGTTATCATAAAACCAATGATATTATCTTCAATTTCTTTTGACAACCTTTACTTAGAAAGTGAAAATGTTTGAGGTTTTTAATCATTAAAAGCTAATATCGCAATACAAAGTAACTGATACAAATAGTCCAAAAGAATAGCATAATGGGCTTTATGTGGCTAGTCAGTGCTCATGTTGTGAAACTTATTGACATATCTTGTACATGTATTGATCAGATCATGTGGGGCCTCTCTCCACTATAGGGTAGAAAGCAATAGTGCCAATGTTAATGAGATTTTCATCTAAAATAGAAATATTTTGGAGGCTAGAGTTCTTTAATGCAAAGAAAGTCTATAGGGATAGGAACTTGCCATTGTTAAGAACTTGTTAACAAGGATTTTAAATAAAGTGTTTGAGATTGAGGGGACTTGCACTGGGCATTGCCATGCCAACACAACATAGGAAGTAAGTATTATTAAGGCTTCTATATTCAAATTTTCTAAGGGTAAAATGGTAATACTTATTCTTCTGATATTCTTTTATCAACGGTCCATGCATATTAATGCCACTAGGTAGCTAATATTATTCATGTATTTTTCATGGTAAGTAGTATACATATACAAGTGCCAATGTTACAACCATTTTGTACGGATATGTCTAATGATAACATTGTTAACCATGCATAGATGAACTATAAAGAGAACTTATAGAATATAGATAACTTCCCTGGGACATGATAAGCCAAGAAGAGGGTAAGATGTCATAAATGACCTATAAAATATGTAGGCATAATAATTAAGTTCGCTATAGAGTTGTGTTGATGGTGTTGGAAACCATATAATTTACGTGTGTGGAGCACCATCCAATATACCCAAAGGTAAGTGGAGAACAATCCTATACACTCACATATGTGGAATGAGATTTCACCCCTGGGATGCAACACTGATAGCCAACGACAACTCCTACGTTTAATGATGTTGGAACACGTCTCTAGCCTAGAACTCTAAATGTTTGTGCTAATGTTACAAATTCTCCTTAGGTTGATTCAATAAATTTTACTATTTATCTTTGATTAAGTTTCAGTTTTGGGCTCACCACGAATGTCACTTGAATATCCTAAAATGAAAATCTAGCATGAGAAAATGAAAATATTTCTCTTTCAATGAAATTCTAGCTAAGGAAGGGAAGAAACAATTAGTATGCAGCACACAACATGCATCAAACGAGATGCAAGGTGTAATTTCCTTTTTCAATGCAACTATTCCTATATCAATGCACATACAAACCCCTAAATTCCAATGCAATTTTATTTCTTTTCAACACACTTAATTTTCGAAATGAAGAAAACTAATATGTGAATGTTTAATCATTGATTCAAATGCAATTTTCAGAATGAGGATTGAAACAACAATTCATCCAAGGCACCAATGAGGAAACAAAATTAGTTTTCAAGCGACCTAATGATAAGAATAAAGAAAACTTGAAACCAATTCTTACCAAAGGCATTCAAACACAAATGAAAACCAAATGGAGGATTTAGAGAGACTACAAGACATGCAAGACTTAGGGAAGGTTAGCTGGAAGTAGGTTGATCACAGAGAGACTCCAAAACAAGGGTAAATTTTGTGAAAAACAGGGGCCAAAGATTGTGCAGAAGAGGCACCAGTGCTTCGCAATGCAGGTACAGAGTGGGCTTAGGTGAGCTGCACTACTCTGTCCAAGGAACTAGGGGTGTGATTTTCCAGGAATAAAGGATTTTGACACAAAAATTGCAAAAGGGCCTCAATGAAAGGCTAGATAAAGCAACAAAGGTCTATCAAGGAGGTAATAAAACACAGAGCACAAAGGAACCACCAAGGGAATATGCCACTCCCCATTATGGTCGCCAAATTGTTATACATGATTTATGATTGCAGACAAAAGTATCTCCCCTAGGTTTGGTGGTTAACCTAGAACAACAGAGAGAAGCCTACCTGGAATTCATTGTGGGTTTCACTTCTTTTTTATCTTGAATGCTCCAATTCCATCTCCAATTTCCAAAATTAGAACCTACACAATTAGATAACACAAGCGAATAAATTATGAGATCTATGCAATATCATCCATATACTCTATTCAATAGATCAACATGGTATTGAAATATATGAAATAACAACATCACATATAGGAAAACAAAGAATTCATTGCATTAATATAAATAGAAGGACTTTACAACCATAAATAGGTGTTGATCTTGTAGAAGATCTCCTCCAAGGTTTCCTTTTCCTTTCCTTGTCACAATGTGCACCTCTAGTAACCATAATTGTATGAAATGAAACCTCTCACCACAACAACATAAGGGTAATATCACTCTCCAAAAGCCAACCCCTTGCATATGGAAGGTTGTAAATATATAGAGGAGTGGGGTAAGTTGGGAGTTCTTATCCAATTACCGATCTAAGGTTTTAGATCCACCTTTGATGGGATGATGGGGATCAAAGGATAAGGGATGGAAACTCACAAGTAGGGTAGGATAGGATCCAAATGTTTTATCTAAGGTAAATGGTTGTAGAAAATCCTAGAAGCTTCTAGAATAGGAGGCTTATGAAAATTCTCTCTTTTTTGCTGAATTTATATAACCAACATAGGTGCAAATGGGAGCAACCTGTAGGTGATCAACGTAGGCCACAATGGAGCAATTTGGTTTTCATCACTGGCTTAGATGATGCAGTTCAAGGAAGAAACTCTGGGAAATGAAAGGTACATTCTTAGGGCTTTGTGCAATGATGATGACAAGGGTGAATAACATGTTTATTGATCCCATTAGGGGGAATATTGGTCATATGGGATAGAATGGCCCATAACACTAACCCTAGGAGATGAAGTGCCAAGACTATGGGCCCCGTTGGAGTAATGGTTTAATTTGGTACATCGATTTCCCGGGGTCATACTTTTGGCATATGATCTCCATTTGACACACACGATACCTCGTTAGAAATATCTATCCAAAAAAACATCATTTAGGGCCTCAAATTGACTTTTGAAGTTCATGACCTGAAAAACTACCAAAAATAGTAAATTGTGCTACAATAAAGGAAACTAAAAAATTGAAAGAAACAATGGTGGGGGTCCAAGTGGAATAAGTAGGTGACCACCAATATCCACATGGATCAATCCTCCCCCCTTAATAGGAAATTGTCCCCATTGCATTGATATGGGGAAACTTCTCTTGAACTTGGTCCCTAGTGAGCCACTTGCCTTGGCACAAGAGTTGGCTAACCTTGATAATCAATATAGTTCGATCTTCTGCTGGCTAGTGTTCTTGATATTTGTGTCCATGATACTATCAGTTGTGGCCAGTTTGATGCAACTTGGGTTGAGCACTCTTGGTGTCAATTGCTCAACATTGTTTGATGTATCCAGGAATGGGGGAAAGTATGGCCATAACCAGTCCACATTGAATACTGGGTGCAGGCCAAGGAATGGTGGAATGCTGATCTCAAAAGAATTGTCCCGTATAGCCTTAGTGATGGTGTCATATTGGGTGAAGCTTGTGGTAGGCCCCAACGAGGTGCTCCTTCTTCAATTGTAACCAAAATTTGTCTCCCACTTGAAAATTATGTGGCACACGATGTTGGTCATGGCATTGTTTGTACTTAACATTTTATTTGTCTAATATGTCATGGACCTATTGGAGGATGTCATGATTGCACTAAATGAATCTTTTAGCTATGTTAGCTTCAGACTAGGCATGAGGTGAATCTACTTGAGTAGCTGCAAGTGGTATGGTATCATCAATGGGACATAATGGCTAGAATCCTAGTCTCACCTAAAAGGGGTTGTGGCCAGTTGAGGTTTGGAGAGATTTGTTGTAGTTGTGCTAGACATAGGGGAGGATTTTGGCCCATGTGCATGGATTCTTTGAGTTTTACATGCAGAGGATATGCACGATCATCCTATTGGTGAACTCTGTTTGGCCATTAGTTTGGAGGTGCAAGGTCATGGACTTAGTGAGCTTGGAATCTAACAATGACAAGAGGCTTGACCATCATGCACTTAGGAACTCACTGTCTTGATCTGAGATAATGGATTGTGGGATCCAAAAGTGTACCCACACTCATTCAAAGAAGTGTTTGGAAGTAGCTTCTACTGTGATACTCTTCTTGTAGGCTACCAAAATGGCCATCTTAGAGAATTTGTCGACAACCACAAAGCACAGTCATTTCCATGCTTAGTAGAAGAAAGGCCCAACATGTAATCCATGGAGATGGATTCTCAGGGCCGACTAGGAGCAGGAAGAATAGTATACAAGCCTTGCTTCTTGATTGCAGTTTTGGTAATGGCATAAGCAGTGCAGGATATGATGTACTTCCCAACATCCTGTCAAAGGTTTGGCAAAAAAAAATACTTTTGTAGCACTTCCACTGTCCTTTCTATCCCAAATATCCAATGACTCGACTATAGCGCACCTCACAAATAATCCTAGCACACTTGCTTGAAGGAAGACAGAGGTGTCCCAGGTTGTATAATAGCGTGTCCTAGAGCTGAAAGTATAGAACTTGCTTACCTTGCGGCAGCATCTGACGTGTGGTGCCAAATTGCAGATCACTCCTGTAAGCATGTGGCCATTCTGATGTCTCGTGTCCATAAGAGTTGAGAACAATGGTCAGCATCATGACTAGTGGACAGCTGAGGCAGTCAACAACATTATTGTTGCTTCCCTTCTTGTATTTAATGTTCAAATGGAACTGTTGTAGATATGTGGACCATTTCTGATGGTGATAATTCTGCAACTTTCCTTGTGTTTGTATGAACTGGAGGGGTTGGTGGTCTATGTGGATGACTATTTCCTACCTTAGAATTTAATGCTTTCATTTTATGTTTCATACTTTTGCAATTGTAATCTTGTTTCAAATGGTTTTATGGATGCATCACATAATTTTAGTTAGATAATCCCCCCAACTATGGTTCATCTTTAGGGTAATATGAAATGTAAAAAAATGATCAAACCAAGGTATAATATAAATAAGAATGATAAGGTGGAAAAATGTCCGACACTATATATAAAATGTGTGTTATATTAAATTATCAAAGATCATATGATTATGTGTATTAATATGGATTAAATATTATCAAAAAATCATATAATTATGTGTATGAATATAGATCGAATATTTTATTGATATAATTATTGATATCTATTGGAAAACAATAATGTTCATGAACATTTTTAAAAATATGGTAAGTTGATAGTTAAATATTAATAAAAAAAAGTAATTAATGTATGTGTTAAGTTAATAATAATGAGAGTTTTTTGAATGATAAAGAATAATATTAAATAATAAGTCAGGGTGAGGCTTTTTTAATTATTGGGAGACTTAAGGTGAGGGGGTTGGGAAGATAATGTTTTAGATCTCAATGTAGGAATCTAATTTTTACTAATACTCCATCCTTCATCCCTATTGAGGTTTTTGGAATGTTTACTAATTTCTACGGCCTCTATAATTTTTCTATGGAAGTAGAGGTCAATTTTGGCAAGGATGCTAGTTTTTTCAATACAAATTCAATGTTTGGTTTTATTGGAGTGTTACGCAAGAGCATAGTTTTTTGAATGATTATTTTTAATGTTAGAAGAATGTTCTTGGATTTTAGTTTTGATAGATCAACCAGTTTCTCCAATGTAAGGAGCCCCACAAGAATATGGAATTAAATAAACACCTTTTAGACATTTAGGGTCAATGGGATATTTAACAAATTTGAGACAAATCCGAATGGTATTTAAAGGTTTGAAGGTGGTTAAGATATTGTTTCTCTTTAGTATGTGGGCAATCTTATCCACATACTAAAGAGAAACAATATCCTAACCACCTTGAAATCTTTGAATACCATCCGGAGTTGTCTCATGTCTGTTAAAGATCCTATTGACCCTAAATGTCAGAAAGGCATTTATTTAATTCCATGTTCTTGTGGGGTTCCCTATGATGAAGAAACCGGTTGATCTACCAAATCTAGAATCCAAGAAAATTCTTTCGACATTAAAAATAATCGTTCAAAAAACTATGCTCTTGAGAAACACTCCAATAAAACCAAACATCAAATTTGTATAAAAAAAACTAGCATCCTTACAAAAATTGACCACTACTTCCACACAAAATTTAGAGATGTCATAGAAATTAGCAAACATCCGAAAACCTCAATAGGGATGAAGATGGAGCATTAGTAAAAAATGGATTCCTACATTGACATCTAAAACATTATCTACCCAACCCCCTCACCTTAATTCTCCCAATAATTAAAAAAACCTCACCTTGACTTATTATTTAACACTATTCTTTATAATTAAAAAAACTCTCATTACTCTTAACTTAACACTCATACATTAATTTATTTTATATTAATATTTAACTAATACTTACCATATTTTTAAACACATCCATAAAAAATATTATTTTAAAAATAAATAATCAATATTTTTTATCAATAAAATATTCAACCAATATTAAACACAAGTATATTAATTTTTGATAATATTTAATCCATATTAATACACATAATCATATGATCTTTGATAATTTAATATAACACACATTTTATATATTAATAAAATTCTCTTTTTAGGGTTTTTAGTGTCAACCATTTTTCCACCTTATCATTCCTATTTATATTCTACCTTGGTTTGATCATTTTTCCACATTTCATATTGTCCTAAAGATGAACCACACTTGGGGGTTTGAAACATCGATTATCTAATTAAAATTATGCGATGGATATGGAAAACCATTTGAAACAAATCTTTCATTGTCAACATGCCTGCACAATGGAATACATCTCTTTTTCATAGGTTGGATACTTTCAGACTGTGTCTGAAAGTGTCTCAATGTGGTATGCCACTGGATGCCCCTACTAAGTAAACATTGCACCAACAACATAGACGAAGGCATTTGTCTCAATCTCAAATGGTTACTGTAGGTATGGTAATGTGAGGACTGGTGTAGAGTAGAGGCAATGCTTCAACTCAGAAAATGCCTTATGTTGGGATTCAAACCAAAAGAACTTTTCTTTCGCTCCAACCTTGGTAACTTGACTCAAAGGAAAAGTGATATGAGAGAACCCCAACACGAAACTACAGTAGAAATCGGCAAGACCCAGAAAGATGCAGAGCTCTGTTAGAGTGGTTGGGCTGAACAATCCCAAATAACTTGTATATTGTCTAGGTCCACATGCACACCTTTCTCATCAATGATGTACCCCAGATATTGAACTTAAGTCATACCAAAAGTGCATTTCTCTAGATTGGCACACAATTTTTGTTCTCGTAGGGTTTGGAGGACCTGTCAAATATGGTGGAGGTGCTCTTCCCAAATTTGGCTGAATATTAGGATGTCATCCAAATACACTACCAAAAATGACTTGGTGAAGGGTTGAAAGATGTCGTCCATCAACCTTATGAAGGTTATGGTGGAATTCGTCAACCCGAAAGGCATGACCAACCATTCGAAAAGGCCCTCCTTGGATTTGAAGGAAATCTTCCACACATCGGAGGGTTCGATTAGTACCTAGTGATAACCATAATTCAATTCAATCTTGCTAAAATATTTGTCCCCCTTGAGCTAGTCGAGAAGGTGATCAACTTGTGGGATTAGATACCTATTCCAAAAAATGATCTTATTTAGTGCCCGATAGTCAATATAGAGTCTCGAGGTCTCGTCCTTCTTTTGTACCAACAAAATCGGGCTCCCACAGGGTGATGAACTTGGCTCGATGTGCCCTTTCTGCAACAACCCATGAATCTACCTCTTGATTTCATTGTTCACTAGAACATTGGGTCGATAGATTGGCCCATTGGGTAGCGGCGCACCTAAGGTCAGAGCGATGGAGCGCTTGACTTAACAATGTAGGGGTACCCCTATGGGCAAGGTAAAGATGTACCTATACTCCTCCATGACCTTTTCCATCTACTACTATTGTGTGAAGGAGCCCTGCCTAGAGGTTGTGGATGTGGCCACAATATTCTTCTTTCCTTGAGTGTGAATCATATGGAATAAAAATTTCTCGGTCTATGAAATGATCTTATTGCATTTCTTCACAGAGATCAAAGAGATGGCAGTAGGCGGTGCTAACTTTGTTATTTTGTATAACTTATTGCCAAAATAAATAATAACAGTGCAAGGTCTAGCCTCATAGACAACATGATGCTTCCACAATTATGGTTGGCCTAATAATACATCACAAACTTTAAGAGGAGCAACATCACACAATACCTCATCTGTGAAGGGCTTAATGCTATAGGGAAGGCGACACTACTGGCTGACGCGAGGATATCATCGTTGGTGAATCCACTTTATGGTGTAGGGATATGGGTGTGGTGTGGTCAATAGGCCCAAACTCTTCAATACCTCTAATGATATGAGGTTATTTTGGCTTCCTCTGTCGATAATGAACTGCAACGGAGAACCCTTCACCCACATATGTGAGTGGAAGAGCTGCTCCCCCCCCTACGGATATTTTGCCTCCATCTTCAAGACCTTAGTAGTGGAATGGTGGCACTAGGCTCTACTTCGATAATCTGCTTACCTTTGTCATTCCCCTTATCGGGTTTTGAATCATATTCAGAACATGCATTTGAATATGAAGCCTTCAACTCGGCCACCAATTACTGGTTGGCTCGACACTCATTTGTGTTATGAGTGGGGCTCTTACGGAACTCAAACCACTTTCTTATGTCCTTATTTTTCTTCATGGTGTTGTTCTTTTCTTGTAGCTTCGATGGTCTTTTCTGTGTCACCCCACCTTGGATTTGTCCTTTGTTCTACAGTTTGAACTTTGGGGGAAACCTTCCCTTGCTTCAGATTTATAGATCCAAAGTCTTGTTTCTTCTTTTAAACTTTTGATCGATCTTGACAACATATTAGTAGGCGGTACCAAGTGAGGAGATGTCTAGGAAATCCATTTCAATCTGGATGTATTTGTGTAGACAAATGTAGTACTTCAGTACTAGATGCCACTCAAAATCCTTAATACCCAACTTCTTGCGAAGGGTGTGAAAAGCATTTCTGAACTTTGACATGTCTTGGTCTCTTCCTTGCCATAGTGTGGTACACTTTATGTACTTATCTTAATAGCTACCGAAAGGGTAATACTACTCGATGACGAAATATTTCCAAGTGGGTGCTGCTAAAAGCAGTGAGCATTCCCTCTTGTCCTTATTCCAAAAGATTAAAACATTTGTCTATGATGTCTACATTTATCTGGCATTCAAATATGGGAATGTCAAGGTTTAATTGTACCTTGAAGGGAGTTGTGCCTCCAGTGTGGTTTCCATATGAATATGTATCGCTTGTGAGCATTCGCCTAAGGATCTGGGCAAAGTTGTCCAACATTGTGTTCCTTTGTTGCTCGAGGGCTTCATCAAGCAATATTTTGAAGGGATCTATAGCTCCCTCATATTTCTTTTGTTTTTCCATGGAAGGTCATTAGGGTTTGCGAGGCTGGTCTTTCAAAGGTTCAACCAGTTCAAGCCCTAACTCCTTATACACTAACCTCATTGGGGACATGCAAAGAAAAACAGAGAAAGAGCATATCACTTTGATACCATTGTTCCAGACTTATGCAGGAATGCAACAAAATACAGATATAAACATAAAAATAAAGATGAAACAAAAATAAAAAATTCATTTCATTAATATCTTTGCATCAATAATATTCCTATTCCAAAACCTGAAGTGTCACATTCAATTACAAAGGGCTTTGAAAAGTCTGTAGTTTCTAATATAGGTGCATTGGACATAATTTCATTTAAATCTTAAAAACACTTTTCTGCCTTACCATCCCATCGAAATGAGTTCTTCTTTAGAAGGTTTATTAAGGGTGTGGTTAAATGAGCATGGTTTAAAATAAACCTTTCATAGTATCCAATCAACCCTAAGAATCCTCTTAATTTGGTGATGTTAGTAGGTTTGGGCCATTCTTTGATAGCCTTGATCTTTTTAGGATCTACTTTTAATCCTTCCTTGGATATTATATGTATGAGGTACTCTACTTCTTCCTTTCCAAAGGTGCATTTGGACATCTTTGCATGAAAATGATGTTATTCTAATATAGTGAGATTTGCTCAAGATGTTGTCGATGCTCCTATTTTTTTCTATAGATTAGAATATCATCAAAGAACACTAACAAAAAATTCCTTAAATATGGATGAAATACCTCATTCATGGTAGCATGGAAGGTTTATGGAGCATTAGTTAATCCAAAGGACATTACCTTAAATTCATAGTGACCATCATCTGTTCGAAAGGCAATCTTCACTATGTCCTCTAGCCTTATTCTGATTTGGTAGTATCCAGATCTCAAGTCCAATTTTGAGAAATATTGGGCTCCATGAAGTTCATCTAACATTTCATCTATAAAGGGAATCAAAAACTTGTTCTTAATTTTTATCTTGTTTAGCCCTCGATAATCTATGCAGAGTCTAAATGATCCATCCTT
This sequence comes from Pinus taeda, assembly GCA_000404065.3. Taxonomy (NCBI): domain Eukaryota; kingdom Viridiplantae; phylum Streptophyta; class Pinopsida; order Pinales; family Pinaceae; genus Pinus; species Pinus taeda. The sequence continues at coordinate 103,106 of APFE030101716.1, forward strand.
CTTTCAAGCTAGAACCACCTGAGCAATGTAAGGGCTTCTACTTTTTTTAATGATACTACACTTTAAAATATTGTGGATTAATATTTCATTTTAAATTTTTTGATGATGTGGATACCTATATGGCGTGATGTTGACAAGGTTTGACCTTGATTTGACTTCAATTATGTGCTCAATTCCTCTTTGAGGAGGCATCATCATTAGAGGTTCTTGGAACACCTTTTTGTGTTTTTGAATCAATTCCTAAACTTTAGGTGGTTCTTCACTAATTAAATTCAACGCCAACACTTTCATTTGATGACACTACACTATATACACTGGTGCTACTTTTTGAATCAACTTCATCATCTGTTAGAATGATACAATTTTATTTTGACGTGGTTGAAGACCATATAACTTATATTTATTCCCCTCCCATATAAAATTTATAAATCGTTTTTGATGGTTGGTGGATTAAGTGCCTAGGGTTTGTAGCCATTTGATACCTAGGACCAAATCCACTCCTCCTAGTGGTATAGTGTAGAACGAAGATTCTAGATTGTAGTTATGAATTTGCAATTTGAGCTTATGGCATTTCCCTACTTTTTTTATTTTCTTTCCATCTGTTATCATTACCTTCATATTAGGCATTGGATACGTGAATATGTTAAGCCTTTTGTCCATATTTGAGTCCAAAATATTGTGAGTGCTCCTTCTATATATCAAAACCATTACATTTTTCTTTTTGATTTTTCCTTTTTAACTTTAAGGTTTGGGGCTGGGATATCCTTGTCATAGCTGATGATGATACTTGCATAATATTTTCCTGGTTTAATTTTGGGGAAAATTGTGGAGAATATTTAACATCTTCTATGTCTTATTCTTCACTATTTGAATCATTAGCAGCTTCACATGTATACATGTAGTCAATTTCTTTTCCTTTAACACATTTATGTCTAGAATCCCATTTTTTGCCACAATGTTTGTGCTTACCCTTTTTCATTCTTTGCACTTACAAATTAATTTTTCCTCCCTCATGTAGATATGGTGGACCATACTTTTTATTCTCCACATTATAAGTTTGGGGAAATCTTTGTCTCAAATACACTCTTTCAAATTTTGGTAGTTGTATTCTTTCAAGCTTATTTTATATGACTTTTTCTTTTTGTCTTGCTTCTTCTATAGAGGTCATGTCATGAATCTTAAGCTTGTCATGCATATATGGTTTAAGTTCAATGATGTATGATTGAGTAAGGCATGTTTCTAATAACACACATACTCGTGTAGCTAGAGTTTCCCATTGTCTAGTATATTCATCCACATATCCTTTTTGTTGTATCCTAGTGAGTGTCATGAATAACTCTTCTTCTTCTTACACCTTGGAACCTCTTAAAGAAGTAATTTCTAAATTTACTCCAACTAATAGCATGTTTCATTTTATTCCACCACATATACCCAATTATATGCTTCACCTTCCAGTTTCATGGATGCATGCAAGATTCTTTCATTGTCATTGTCAATACCATAAATCCCAAAATATTCTTCTGCTTTATTAAACCATGCACTACTACATTTTTTGTTATCATCAAATTTGGAAATCTCAAGTTTTTCTCTTCATTGATATGTGGAAATTAATGGAGCAAAGAAGGAGAATTGGGTCGAGATATGCATATTTTGAAAATTTGTGTTACTATTTTGTGGATTAGGAATGGAAGATGGATGTAGATATTCATGGATACAAGGTGAACATGATGAGATTGATGTATTTGAAGAATCAAGGTGTTGAATCGATTCATAATACATGTGTAGTTGATAATTTGTAATATTCAAATTCTAATAGATAAGGTTCAACACCACCATTGTTTCAGTATGATTTTGATCAACCTTATTTGAAAGGGTTGCATGTTCCTTTTTAGGCGTGACATAATTTTGTTGGAGCTAATTCTCTGTTCTAACCATTGTATCTTGGAGCTTCTTAATGTTTCTAAATTTTCCTTTGACCATATTCTCAAGTTGAGTTAATTTTTTACTAAAGCCACTCATCGTCATTAATGCCATTGATCAAGTTTACGGTGACATATATTTATGTAGCTTAACCTTCTTCCTTAAATTGAACCTATTTTTTTTAATTATATAATTATTAATAATTATAATTATTTAATTATATGATATAACAAATAGTATAACTTACGAATCTAAGTGACTTTCGGTGTGGCATTCAGGGTGAGAATAAAATGACAATTTTGTTGATGAAGTAGTGGAGATTAACAGAAAGGATGACCATTGGCATTAAATACAAGTGGTGAATGCAAGCAATAAACATGAGGTGCTTGGTTGGCATGTTGACTTGGTCAAATGGGTCTGTTGAATTTCGGGCCAGCGAGATGGATGCGATGGAGAAGAAATGTTGATAGGTGTGAATATGTGGGCGATTCACAACATGAATGAGTCAGTTTGTTGCGAAATAAGAATCAAGAGTTGTTGCCAACATATGTGCATAGAGGTAATGTGATGAAATATGAAATGACGAGATGCAAGGTACTAATGTGGGAACAAAGGTATCAAGGGACACATGACAGAGTCGAGTTATGAGCGTGGTAAACAACATACAATGAACAACAACAAAGAATGGGTGATGTAGAGATACGCTAGGGATTGTGATGGATGCGAAGGGCCGAACCAATTGATCGACGTAGTACACAACAAACACGAGGCTTTGATACCAAATGGAGCGAACAATTCTAAATATGAATAATTTATATAATTTTTTATTAGATGATAAACTAATTGATGATTATTACAGAGAGGGCCCCTGGAGTATATACGACCTTGGGTTCCATTTCATGAAAGGGCATGATCTTATGATTGTGCCCTTTACCGAATTAAACTATAATTACAAATTACAATTTTTACATCACAAAAACTTATTGATAATATGTACAACAACAAGAAACTCTTTTTCATTTACCATATAGTTTAATTCTATGGGGGTCAAGCTCTTATTGATGTAGTAAATGATATAAGGTCTCAGTTATTTTACTCTTTCTACTATAACTCCAACAACTTAAGTAAGGTACAATCTTGTCCTTGCAAGATAGAAGCCTTAGACATACATGTTTTTAAACTTGTAAAAGCATTTTGATATTTAATAGTCGATATAAATTATGCACCCTTTACAAGTAATTCAGATAATGGAGATGAAAGCTTAGAATTTTTTTCAATGAAACATAAATAATAACTTGCATGTCCTAAGAATATACTTACCTCTTTTTGTGTTTTTGGAGGGGTATTTTCAAGATTACCTCAATTTTCACTGAATAAACTTGTATCCCTACAGAAGAAATAAAATATCCAAGTATAACTCCTTCATTCATTAGCATATGGAATTTTCAATGCTTAAGACAAGGTGAACTTGCATACATTGTTCTAATACTTTTCTAAGATTATGAAGAGCTCTATTGAAAATATCTCCATATGTTGTAACACCATCTATATAAATTTCTACACAATCATTAATAAAATCTGATTCCCAATATAAGTCACTAGAAAGTAGTAGATGCATTACAAAGTCCAAAAGGAATGAATCAATATGCAAATATACCCCACGAGAAAGTAAAATTGGTATTTTCCTGGCCTTGAGGAGAAATTTAAATTTTATTTTATTCACTAAATCCATCATGGAACAAAAAATTTCTTGCTTGATAGATTGTCGAGGACCAAGTTGATGGGAGGTAATGGGAAGTGGTCATTTTGGTGGCCTTATTTAGCTCTCTATAGTCAACACAAACTATCAATTTATCATTCTTTTTGGGAACAATGAATTAGGAGAAACCCACTGACTATTAGATATTGGATAGATGAAATTGTCATTTAAAAGTTTTTGGAGCTCTTCTTTGATGATGTCTTTTATATTTGAGCTTATTCGACATTGCAGAGGATGAATAGGATGGCAATTATACTTGATATAATTGTGATGGATACACAAATAGGGATGAACTATTTTAATATTCATGTAATCCATAGAAAAATCCTCCTATTGTTCATGCAACAACTGTGTCAATTGCTTTGATTCTGTAAAAGATAGATTTAAATTAATATTTAAGGTATTTCTAGGCTCACTTTCAACTAGAATGCTTATATAATTTGGAGTAATTGGTATCTGTTCTGTAACAAGATCATCACTAGGACTGTCCTAACTAGGTTTACTCATTATGATGTTCATGAGTTAAAAGGATGGTTGTGTAAGAGTGGAAGGGTACTAATAAAAATGTTGACAATGTCATCATATGCTTTGTACTTGAAGCAAAGATCCTTACCAATTGTGAGAAGTGGCTATGCACCATCTTCTTCTTGCTCAAATACAACCCATAAGGGAATTTCATAATCAATGCTTGGTTTGGTAGGGGGATAAAGGATGAGATTATTCATGTTATTCCCATGAGATATTGTCAAACATCTTAACCTACAATTGATAAATGCATTGACAGTGCCTAACTAGTGTCTACCTAGAATTAAGAGATGTCCTCCTAGGTGATTCTAGGGCCGCAATAGTAAAATTAAGTAAGGTATTCCTAAGAATCCATAGAAATGGTGACAACTTCTAGGATTCATTCTAGTAAAATTTTAGATCGGTTAGTTAGTTCTAGCATACTATGGGTTGGTGTTAAATTGGTAAATTCAAGCAACTTAATGGTTTCTCTGGTCATCACATTTATTGCAGTACCCAAATCAACCATTTGTATAGTGAGACTCCATGTCTAATACCAATGTTATGAGGCTCACAAAGTAATTCCACCTATCAATATACATTGTATGATCAAGTGCTAGATTCTAAAATGTTTAAGGGACTTATTTCATGCCCTAAACCATGTCACTAAAACATATCATACATATTATGTATAAAGTCATTAAGGAGAAAATTTCTTAAAATAAAATAAAAAATATTTCAAAGTGAAATTTTATTCTCGATATTTAGCTATATATTTAGTGATATTATAAATTTAAAATTAAATATTATTAAGGAACCAAATTTTTGTACTCATATGTCACAATAATAATAATTTTATAATTTCATATGAATAATAATAATGAAACAACAAAAGTTTAAAAACGCATATGACATAGTTTTCATATAATAACTTATGGAGACATGTCACTGTAACAATATAAAATATTGGCATCACATGAAAATAAGTCCAAAAGGGTTCACAAAGCACGTGAAGCTATATTAATATATATTATAGATCATAAGGTGGATATCAATTACAAATTAGAAAAAGTTAATGAGACGTGTGAAATTATTTTTTATCACTTAATAACCACAAGATAAAATAAATCACTAGGTTTGTTAATTAAAGGAGATTCCTAAATAGTGGTTGCAAACTACGATAAATCCAAAAAGATTGACATGACTAATAATAAACATTAAATAAATCACTAGGCTTGTTAATTAAAGGAGATTCCTAAATAATGGTTGCAAACTATGACACATTCAAAAAGATTGAGATGACTAACAATAAACATCAAATTGGTGATTTATTCAACCTCTCTACTATTTAAAAAGATTAACCTAACATTCCTATACATAATGATAATCCACATTCATTGATCAAGAAATAAATTTGTTGATGCTTTAGCAAACCAAGAAGTAAATTTGGATTAAGGAACATCATTACAAATATCAATCATATCTATTTTTTTTGTATCCCAAGAAGAAGTAAATTTGGATTAAGAAACATCATTGCAAATATCAATTCTATTTACTTTTTTTTTTTGTATCCCAAGAACATGTAAAACATTGAGTGTATAAATCAATCCATTTTTTTTTTTTTCATCTTAAAAATATGTAAAATATTTGACTATTAGAAATTAAAAAAACGTAATTAAACATACTATATGAAATAAACAATTATTCATATAAACAACTATTCATGGGTCATATTTGATATCTAATATTCTTTTTTTGTTTTGATAAGAAATGTATAGTTTTTAAACTTATTCATAAATATAAATGATTCCAAATACAATTACAAAGCAACAAATTCAAAA
>APFE030101716.1:109817-136098 GCA_000404065.3 Pinus taeda
CTAAGCTTTGGTTTGATTTTATTACTAAAAGTGATTGGAAGATATAGTTATAAAGCTAAATTAATATAACATATCCTTAAAATGGAAAGTGAATTAACATAACATGCCCTTAAAGTGGGATTTTAAAGGGACTGGGAGGATAGACATGTAAAATGAAATTAAAAAGAGTATGTGTTATTTTAGTGTCATAAAAGAAAGTACACAATTTTAGTCAAAGTAAAAGGTTATCATAAAACCAATGATATTATCTTCAATTTCTTTTGACAACCTTTACTTAGAAAGTGAAAATGTTTGAGGTTTTTAATCGTTAAAAACTAATATCACAGTAAAAAGTAATTGATCTAAATAGTCCAAACCAATTGCATAATGGGCTTCATGTGGCTAGTCAGTGCTCGTGTTGTGAAACTTATTGCCATCTCTTGTATATGTACTAATCAGATCATGTGGGGCCTCTCTCCACTATAGGGTAGAAAGCAACAATGCCAATGTTAATGACATTTTCATCTAAAATAGCAATATTTTGGAGGCTAGAGTTCTTTAATGCAAAGAAAGTCTATAGGGATAGGAACTCACATTTTTTTTTTTTTTTTGAATAAAGACTAATTCTATTAAGATTAGAAAAGTATAGTACAATCAAGCTTGCATGCAAGTGAAGTAGAAAAGAAAGGGAGCCGAAGGTGAAAGGCTATCCCCTTCGCTCCATAGAGACAAATAAGGAAAGGGCCATAGAAAACACGGGAATACAAACAGCTAGAACTAAGCAGAGAGATCTACCCTGAGAGGGCAGTTACTACCACACGACATTTTTTGCCTTTTTTCTTGCTTAATTTGACCCATCCAGAGGAATTTGGCTGAGTTGTGACAAGTTGAAGACTATTCTGCCTTGGCGGCAGAATATCCTTATCAGAGTCTGAGGACAAAGATAAATGAGAACGTTTCTGAGAGATCTGAGGGGCAGAGGGGTCTGCCGGACTGACTGAGGGAGTGTCCAGTGGAATCTCAACATTCTGTCCATCTACTACAATTTCCTCCTCATTCAAACTAGAAGAATTTGTGTCGTCCAAAGGAGGGGGAGGCACACATGGATTCCAGCTTTTGGGTTTGGGTTTGCGATTCAGATTCTTCTTTTTGACGAGGAACTGGGTACAAGAACTCTAGAGGTGCCTCGTTTGATGACAATGGCGACAACGGAAGGCTGTATTCTCGTAATCCAAGGTTTGAATCCAGTGGAAGTCTCCAAAATTGAGATTAATCTGATTCGACAGTCCTTTGCTAATATCTATTTCTGCACAAATTCTACTGTATGTGTAGAGTCCATTTTCCTTTCGAGAAGAATCTACAGCCAGGTAGCGTCCTAAAGTGTCTGCAATGGCTAAGAAGACAAGGATATGCCATAGATGCGCTGGAAGATTCGGGAGCCTGACCCAGATGGGAATCTTGGTGATGACAATTGTAGAAGGGTTGAGGTTTGGAAACCAGGAGGTGAGAAAGAACCCAGCCGAGCCTTAGAACCAAGGGCCTCCCGTTAAGGCCTTCTGGTAATCTTCATTTAAGTCAAAATCCACAATGAAGAATCCTTTTGAACATAAGTAGATTTCGCTTTTTTTAGTCCAATTGATATGATCCATTGGTATAGATCTGATGTGTGAGGCCAGAGCCCATTAAATCTACATATGAATGCAGATTTTGCAAAAAGCAGATAGCGATCATCAATCCTAGGATGAGAGAGTTTGATGGAAGGAATTTCCTCTGATTTGTCTACCAAAAATGGCTTTGGAGCCCTAGAAGGTTGGGTTGCTTTCGCAGAGGGCTGTGGTTGGGCAGCGTCTTTGCGGACTGCATCTTTATAAGAGAAAGAAGGGGCAGAGGAGGTTTGCCTAAAGGAACCACCTCTTAAACGAAAGGTAGCCACAATAGAAGCATCCTTATGAATGCTGTAAGAGGAAAGAGGAAGGGGATTCATAAGTTGTTTACCCTTATATAGCAATCTGAGGTAAGGGGAGGGGATCCCCAGCCGACGTTCAAGATTTTGCAAAAGATCCTACATGAGATTTGTTGCGCACACCCATTGCATTATCGTTTTTCCCAAGAGATTGACTTAGATCTGAAATGCATGTGTTTCTTCAGGCAGATCTGGCTTATAGGGGGCGTTATCCAGAGATCCATCTGCTCTGGCAATAGTATGTATCTGCGGCAGGAAAAATTGGGTCTCCGGGCTCATGGCCGCTACATCCATCTTCCATTCATTGGCATGAACTCCCTCCTATTCAATAGAGTGTTGAAACACCTTAGGCATCACGGCCCCTATTCTCCCCCTCGCTAACTGAATCAGCTACACTGCCTCTCTTGTGTCCTCTACGACTGGCTGATCTGTTCGGTTACCCTGATGCGGGAGGAGAAGGCATCCAAGCATCGATCTTATGTCCTTCAGATTCACGCCCTCCATTAAATCCTCACCAAGATGCTCATCTTCTTCGCAGATTCTCATAACCTGGATGTGAATAGCGCATGCTTTCTTGACAGAAATCTACTCTTGTCTATTGGCGGTGAATCCACCGTTACCAAAACCAGAAATATTGACACTCATTTTCACTAGAGGCTCGGGCCTCAGGACTGATCTGTTATCCATCACTAGTCTAGAGGTCTGAGGATCGAAACTCGTAGCGTCGCTTCAGCTTCTCAACAACACAACTATAGTTATCTAAGAACGCTTCGATGCTTTTTAGGAACTCGCCATTATTAAGAACTTGTTAACATGGATTTTAAATAAAGTGTTTGAGATTCAGGGGACTTGCACGGGGCATTGCCACGCCAACACAACACAGGAATTAAGGATTATTAAAGCTTCTATATTCAAATTTTCTAAGGATAAAATGGTAATACTTATTCTTTTGATATTCTTTTATCAACGATCCATGCATATTAATTCCAATAGGTAGCTAATATTATTCATGTATTTTTCATGGTAAGTAGTATACATATACATATGATATGTCTAATGAGAACATTGTTAACCATGCATAGATGAACTATAAAGATACATTATGGAATATAAATAACTTCCCTGGGACATGATAAGCCAAGAAGAGGGTAAGATGTCATAAATGACCTATAAAATTTGTAGGCATAATAATTAAGTTCCCTATAGAGTTGTGTTGATGGTGCTAGAAACCATATAAGTTATGTGTGTGGAGCACCATCCAATATACCCAATGGTAAGTGGAGAACAATCCTATACACTCGCATATGTGGAATGAAATTTCACCCCCGGGATGCAATACTAATAGCCAATGACAACTCCTACGTTTAATGACATCGGAACACGTCTCTAGCCTAGAACTCTAAATGTTTGTGTTAGTGTTACAAATTCTCCTTAGGTTGATTCAATAAATTTTACTAGTTATCTTTGATTAAGTTTTAGTTTCATGCTCACCGCGAACGTCACTTGAATATCCTAAAATGCAAATCTAGCATGAGAAAATGAAAATATTTCCCTTTCAATGAAAGTCTAGCTAAGGAAGGGAAGAAACAATTAGTATGCAGCACACAGCATGCATCAAAAAAGATGCAAGATGCAATTTTATTTTTCAATGCAACTATTCCTATATCATTGCACATACAAACCCCTAAATGCCAATGCAATTTTCTTTCTTTTTAACACACTTAATTTTTGAAATGAAGAAAACTAATATGGGAATGTTTAATCATTGATTTAAATGCACGTTTTAGAATGAGGACTGAAACAACAATTCATCCAAGGCACCAATGAGGAAACAAAATTAGTTTTCAAGTGACCTAATGATAAGAATAAAGAAAAATTGAAACCAACTCTTACTAAGGGCATTCAAACACAAATGCAAACCAAATGGAGGATTTAGAGAGACTACAAGACACACAAGACTTAGGGAAGGTTAGCTGGAAGTAGGCGGATCAAAGAGAGACTCTGAAACAAGGGTAAATTTTGTGCAAAACAGGGGCCAAAGATGGTGCAGAGGAGGCACTAGTGCGTCACAAGGCAGGTACAAAGTGGTCCTAGGTGAGCTGCAATGCTCTATCCAAGGAACTAGGGGTGTGTTTATCCAGGAATAAAGGATTTTGACACAAAAATTGCAAAAGAGACTCAATGAAATGTTTTCCTAGGTCTATTCTTAGCTGGGTAAATCAACAAAGGTATATCAAGGAGGTAATCAAACACAAAGGACAAAGGAACCACCAAGGGGATATGCCACTCCCCAGTATGGTCGCCAAATTGCTATACATGATTTATGATTGTAGACAAAAGTATCTCCGCTAGGTTTGGTGGCTAACCTAGAATAGTGGAGAGAAGCCTACCTGGAATTCCTTGTGGGTTTCACTTTTTTTTTTTTTTTATCTTGAATGCTTCAATTCCATCTCTAATTTCCAAAATTAGAACCTGCACAATTAGATAACACAAGCCAATAAATTACGAGATCTATGTAATATCATCCACATACTCTATTCAATAGATCAACAAGGTATTGAAATATGCGAAATAAAAAAATCACATATAGGAAAACAGAGAATTCATTGGATTAATATAAATAGAAGGAGTTTACAACCATAAATAGGTGTTGATCTTGTAGAAGAGCTCCTCCAAGGTCGCCTTGTCCTTTCCTTGTCACAATGTGCACCTCTAGTCACCATAAATGTATGAGATGAAATGTCTCACCACAACAACGTAAGGGTAATATCACTCTCCAAAAGCCAAACCTTGCATATGGAAGGTTGTAAATATATATAGGAGTGGGGTAAGTTGGGAGTTCTTATCCAATTATTGATCTAAGGTTTTAGATCCACCTTTGATGAGATGATGGGGATCAAGGGATGGAAACTCAAAAGTAGGGTAGGATAGGATCCAGATGTTTTATCTGAGGTAAATGGTTGTAGAAAATTCTAGAAGCTTATGGAATAGGAGGCTTATGAAAATTCTCTATTTTTTCTCAAATTTCAAGAACCAACACAGGTGCAAATGGGAGAAACCTGTAGGTGATCAACGCAGGCCATAGTGGAGCAATTTGGTTTTCAACATTGGCTAAGATGATGCAGTTTAGGGTAGAAACTCTGGGAAATGAAAGGTACATGCTTAGGGCTTTGTGCAATGATGATGACAAGGGGGAATAAGATGTTGATTGATCCCATTAGGGGGAATATTGGTTGGATGGGACAAAATGGCCCATAACACTAACCCCAATAGATGAAGTGCCAAAACTATGGGCCCCGTTGGAGTAATGGGTTAATTTGGTACATCAATTTCCCGGGGTCGTACGTTTGGCATACAATCTCCATTTGACACACACGATACCTCGTTAGAAATATCTATCCAAGAAAACATCATTTAGGGCCTCAAAACAACTTCAGAAGTTCATGACCCGAAAAACTACCAAAAATAATAAACTGTACTACAATCAAGTTAGTTGAAAACTTGAAAGAAACAATGGTGGGGGTCCAAGTGTAATAAGCAGGTGGCCACCAATATCCACATGGATCAATCCTCCCCCCTTAACAAGAAATGGTCCCCATTGCATTGATATGGGGAAACTTCTTTTGAACTTGGTCCCTAGTGAGCCCCTTGCCTTGGTGCAAGAGTTGGCCAACCTTGAAAACCCGATATAGTTGGATCTTCTACTGGCTAGTGTTCTTGATATTTGTGTTCATGATACTATCAATTGTGGCCATTTTGATGCAACTTGGGTTGAGCTCTCTTGGTGTCAATTGCTAAACATTGTTTGATGTATCCAAGAATGGGGGAAAGTATGGCCGTAACCGGTCCACATTAAATACTGGGTGCAAGCCAAGGAATGGTGGAATGATGATCTCAAAAGAATTGTCCCCTATAGACTTAGTGATGGTGTAAGGCCCATATCATATTGGGCGAAGCTTGCAGTCGGCCCCAATGAGGCACTCCTTCTTCAATTGTAACCAAACTTTGTCTCCCACATGAAGATTATGTGGCACCTGATGTTGGTCATGGCATTGTTTGTACTTAACATTTTATCTATCTAATATGTCGTGGAACTACTGGAGGATGTGATGAATGCACTCAATGAAGCTTTTAGCTATGCCAGCTTCAAACTAGACATAAGGTGAATCTTCTTGAGTAGTTGCAAGTGGTATGGTATCATCAATGGGACATAATGGCTAGAATCCTAGTCCCACATGAAAGGGGTTGTGGCAAGTTGAGGTTTGGAGAGATTTGTTGTAGCTGTGCTAGAGATAGGGGAGGATTTTGTCCCATGTGCATTGATTCTTTGAGTTTTACATGCACAAGATATGCATGATCATCCTATTGGTGAGCTCTATCTGGCCATTAGTTTGGGGGTGCAAGGTCATGGACTTAGTGAGCTTAGTATTTAACAATGACAAGAGGCTTGACCATCATGAACTTAGGAACTTACTGTCCTGATCTAAGGTAATGGATTGTGGGATCCCAAAGTGTACCCACACTCATTCAAAGAAGTGTTTGGAAGTAGCTTTTACTGGGATACTCTTCTTATAGGCCACTAGAATGGCCATCTTAGAGAATTTGTCAATGACCACAAAAACACAGTCATTTCCATGCTTAGTAGAAGAAAGGCCCGACATGTAATCCATGGAGATGGATTCTGAGGGCCGACTAGGAGTAGGAAAAATAGTATACGAGCCTTGCTTCTTGATTGTAGTTTTGGTAATGGCACAGGCAGTGCAGGATATGATGTACTTCCCAACATCCCATCAAAGGTTTGGCCAATAAAAATACTTTTGCAGCAATTCCACTGTCTTTTCTATCCCAAATATCTAGCGACTTGACTATAGTTTGCCTCCCAAATCATCCTAGCACACTCGCTTGAAGGAAGATAGAGGTGTCCCATGTTGCATAATAGTGTGTTCTAAAGCTAAAAGTATAGAAATTTCTTACCTTGCGGGAGCATCTGACATGTGGTGCCAAATTGCAGATCACTCTTGTAAACATGTGGCCATTCCAATGTCTCGTGTCCATAAGAGTTGAGAACATTGGTCAACATCATGACTAGTGGCCAGCTGAGGTAGTCTATAACATTATTGGTGCTTCCCTTATTGTACCTAATGTTTAAATTGAACTGTTATAGGTATGTGGACCATTTATGATGGTGATCATTCTGCAAATTTCCTTGTCTTTGTATGAACTGCAGGGGTTGGTGGTCTATGTGGATGACTATTCCTTCATTAGAATTTAATGCTTTCATTTTATATTTCATATTTATGAAATTGTAATCTTGTTTCAAATGGTTTTATGGATGCATCGCATAATTTTATTTAGATAATCAACGTTTCGAACCCCTAACTATGGTTCATATTTAGGATAATATAAAATGTGAAAAATGATCAAACCAAGGTATAATATAAATAGGAATGATAAGGTGGAAAAATGTCCGACACTATATATAAAATGTGTGTTATATTAAATTATCAAAGATCATATGATTATGTGTATTAATATGGATTAAATATTATCAAAAAATCATATAATTATGTGTATTAATATAGATGGAATATTTTATTGATATAATTGTTGATATCTATTGGTAAATAATAATGTTTATGGAGATGTTTAAAAATATGGTAAGTTGATAGTTAAATATTAATATAAAAAGTAATTAATGTATGTGTTAAGTTAATAATAATGAGAGTTTTTTGAATTATAAAGAATAGTATTAAATAATAAGTCAGGGTGAGGCTTTTTTAATTATTGGGAGACTTAAGGTGAGGGGGTTGGGCAGATAATGTTTTAGATCTCAATGTAGGAATCTAATTTTTACTAATACTACATCCTTCATCCCTATTGAGGTTTTTGGAATGTTTACTAATTTCTATGGCCTCTCTAATTTTTCTGTGGAAGTAGTGGTCAATTTTGGATAGGATGCTAGTTTTTTTGATACAAATTTGATGTTTGGTTTTGTTGGAGTGTTCCGCAAGAGCATAGTTTTTTGAATGATTATTTTTAATGTCAGAAGAATGTTCTTGGATTCTAGTTTTGATAGATCAACCAGTTTCTCCAACGTAAGGAGCCACACAAGAACACGGAATTAAATAAACACCTTTTAGACATTTAGGGCCAATGGGATATTTAACAAATTTGAGACAAATCCGAATGGTATTTAAAGGTTTAAAGGTGGTTAGGATATTGTTTCTCTTTAGTATGTGGGAAATCTCTTCCACATACTAAAGAGAAACAATATCCTAAAGAGAAACAATATCCTAACCACCTTGAAATCTTTAAATACCATCTAGAGTTGTCTCAAGTATGTTAAAGATCCCATTAACCCTAAATGTTAGAAAGGCATTTATTTAATTCCATGTTCTTGTGGGGTTCCTTATGATGAAGAAACTGGTTGATCTACCAAAACTAGAATCCAAGAAAATTCTTTTGACATTAAAAATAATCGTTAAAAAAACTATGCTCTTGAGGAACACTCCAATAAAACCAAACATCAATTTTGTATGGAAAAAACTAGCATCCTTACCAAAATTGACCACTACTTCCACACAAAATTTAGAGAGGCCATAGAAATTAGTAAACATCCGAAAACCTCAATAGGGATGAAGATGGAGCATTAGTAAAAAATGGATTCCTACATTGACATCTAAAACATTATCCACCCAACCCCCTCACCTTAATTCTCCCAATAATTAAAAAAACCTCAGCCTGACTTATTATTTAATACTATTCCTTATAATTAAAAAAACTCTCATTATTCTTAACTTAACAATCATACATCTATTACTTTTTTATTAATATTTAACTAATAACCTACCATATTTTTAAACACATCCATAAAATTTGTTATTTACCAATAAATATCAATATTTTTATCAATAAAATATTTAATCGATATTAAACACATGAGTATATGTTTTTTTGATAATATTTAATCCATATTAAGACACATAATCATATGATCTTTGATAATTTAATATAACACACATTTTATATATTAATAAAATTCTCTTTTTAGGGTTTTTAGTGTCAACCATTTTTCCACCTTATCATTCCTATTTATATTCTACCTTGGTTTGATTATTTTTCCACATTTCATATTGTCCTGAAGATGAACCGCAGTTGGGGGTTTGAAATGTCGTTTATCTAACTAAAATTATGCGATGGATTTGGAAAACCATTTGAAACAATTCTTTCATTATCGACATGCCTGCACAATGGAATAGATCTCCTTGTCATAGGTGGGATACTTCTGGACTGTGTTTGAAAGTGTCTCAATGTGATATGCCACTGGATGCCCCTACTAAGAAAGAACTACACGAAAAGCATAGTCGGAGGCATTTGTCTCAATCTCAAACGGTTACTGTAGGTATGGTAATGTGAGCACTAGTGTAGAGTAGAGGTGATGCTTCAACTCGAAAAATGCCTTATGTTGGGATTCAAACCAAAAGAACTTTTCTTTCGCTCCAACCTTGGTAACTTGACTCAAAGGTAAAGTGATACGAGAGAACCCCAACACAAAACTAGTAGAAATTGGCAAGACCCAAAAAGATGCAGAGCTCTATTAGAGTGGTTGGGGCTGACCAATCCCAAATAACTTGTATATTGTCTAGGTCCACATGCACACCTTGCTCATCAATGATGTACCCCAGATATTGAACTTAAGTCATACCAAAAGTGCATTTCTCCAAATTGGCACAAAATTTTTGTTGTCGTAGGGTTTGGAGGACCTGTCAAATATGGTGGAGGTGCTCTTCCCAACTCTGGCTGAATATCAGGATGTCATCCAAATACACTACCAAAAATGATTTGGTGAAGGGTTTAAAGATGTCGTCCATCAACCTCATGAAGATTACGGTGGAATTCGTCAACTCGAAAGGCATGACCAACCATTCAAAAAGGCCCTCCTTGGATTTGAAGGCAATCTTCCACACATTGGAGGGATCGATTGGTACCTAGTGATAACCATAATTCAATTCAATCTTGCTAAAATATTTGTCCCCCTTGAGCTAGTCGAGAAGGTGATCAACCTGTGGGATTAGATACCTATTCGAGACAATGATCTTATTTAGTGCCCGATAGTCAATACAGAGTCTCAAGGTCATGTCCTTCTTCTGTACCATCAAAATTTGGCTCCCACGGGTTAATGAACTTGGCCTGACACGCCCTTTCTGCAACAACTCATGAATCTACCTCTTGATTTCATTGTTCACTAGAACATAGGGTCGATAGAATGGCCCGTTGGGTAGTAGCGTGCCCGGGGTCAGATCGATGGAGCACTTGACTTAACAATGTAGGGGTACCCCTGTGGGTGAGGTAAATATGTACCTATACTCCTCCAAGACCTTGTCCATCTGCTGCTATTGTGTGAAGGAGCCCTGCCTAGAGGCCGTGGATGTGGCCACAATATTCTTCTTTCCCTGAGTGTGAATCGTATGGAATAAAAATTTCCCGGTCTAGGAAATGATCTTATTGAATTTATTCACAAAGATCAAAGAGATGGTAGCAGGCAGTGCTAACTTCGGTATCTTGTATAACTTATTGCCAAAATAAATAATAACAGTGCGAGGCCTAGCCTCATAGACAACATGATGCTTCCACAATTATGGTTGGCCTAATAATACATCACAAACTTCAAGAGGAGGAACATCACACAATACCTCATCTGTGAAGGGCTTAATGCTATAGGGAAGGCAACATTGCTGGCTGACGCGAAGATCTCATCCTTGGTGAATCCACCCGGTGGTGTATGGATGTGGGTGTGATGTGGTCAATAGGCCCAACCTCTTCAATACGTCTACTGGTATGAGATTTTTTTGGCTTCTGTTGTTGACAATGAACTGCAACAGAGAACCCTTCACCCACATATGTGAGTGGAAGAGCCGCTCCCCCTCCTATGGATATTCTGGCTCAATCTTCAGGACCTTAGTAGTGGAAATGGTGGCACTAGGCTCTACATCAATTATGCTTACCTTTATCATTCCCCTTGTTGGGTTTTGAATCATATTCAGAACATGCACTTGACTCTGAAGCCTTCAACTCAGCCACCAATTACTGGTTGGCTCGACACTCATTTGTGTTGTGAGTGGGGCTCTTACAGAACTCAAACCACTATCCTGTGTCCTTATTTGCCTTTGTGGTGTTGTTCTTTTCTTGCAGCTTCGATGGGTTTTTCTGGGTCACCCCACCTTGGATTTTTCCTTTGTTCTACAGTTTGGGGGCAACTTTCCCTTACTTCAGATTTATAGATCCAAAGTCTTGTTTCTTCTATTTAAACTTGTGATCGATCTTGACAATATATTAGTAGGCGACACCAAGTGAGGAGATGTCTAGGAACTCCATTTCAATCTGGATGTATTTGTGTAGACAAATGTAGTACTTGAGTAGTAGATGCCTCTCAAAATCCTTAATACCCAACTTCTTGCGAAGGGTCTGAAAAGTATTTTTGAACTTCGACACATCTTGGTCTCTTCCTTGCCGCAATATGGTCCACTTTATGTACTTATCTTAATAGCTATCGAAAGGGTAATACTGCTTGATAACGAAATATTTCCAAGTGGGTGCGGCTAAAAGCAGTGAGGGTTCCCTCTTGTCCTTATTACACAAGATTAAAACATTTATCTATGATATCTACATCTATCTAGCATTCAAATATGGGAATGTCAAAGTTTAATTGTACCTTGAAGGGAGTTGTGCCTCCAGTGTGGTTTCCATATGAATACGCGTCGCCTGTGAGCATTCGCTTAAGGATCTGGGCAAAGTTGTCCAACATTGCGTTCCTCTGTCACTCAAGGGCTTCATCAAGCAATATTTTGAAGGGATCTCTAGCTCCCTCATCTTTCTTTTGTTTTTCCATGGGAGGTCGTCAGGGTTTGCGAGGCTAGTCTTTCAAAGGTTCAACCAGTTCAAGCCCTAACTCCTTATAAATTGACCTCATTGGGGACATGCAAAGAAAAATAGAGAAAGAGCATATCACTTTGATACCATTGTTCCAGACTTATGCAGGAATGCAACAAAATATAGATATAAACATAAACACAAAGATGAAACAGAAATAAAAATTCATTTCATTAATATCTCTGCATCAATATTATTCCTATTCCAAGACCTTAAGTGTCACATTCAATTACAAAGGGCTTCGAAAAGTCTGTAGTTGCTAATACAGGTGTATTGGACATAATTTCATTTAAATCTTGAAAACACTTTTCTGCCTTATCATCCCATTGAAATGAGTTCTTCTTTAGAGGGTTTATTAAGGGTGTGGCTAAATGAGCATAGTTTCAAATAAACCTTCGATAGTATCCGATCAACCCTAAGAATCCTCTTAATTTGGTGACATTAGTAGGTTTGGGTCATTCTTTTATAGCCTTGATCTTATTAGGATCTAATTTTAATCTTTCCTTGGATATTATATGTATGAGGTACTCTACTTCTTCCTTTCCAAAGGTGCATTTGGACATCTTTGCATGAAAATGATGTTATTCTAATATAGTGAGATTTGCTCAAGATGTTGTTGATGCTCCTTTTATTGTTTTCTATAGATTAGAATATCATCAAAGAAAACTAACACAAAATTCCTTACATATGGATGAAATACCTCATTCATTGTAGCATGGAAGGTTGCTGGAGCATTAGTTAATCCAAAGGACATTACCTTAAATTCATAATGACCTTCATGTGTTCGAAAGGCAATCTTCACTATCTCCTCTAGCCTTATTCTGATTTGGTAGTATCCAGATCTCAAGTCCAATTTTGAGATATATTGGGCTCCATGAAGTTCATCTAACATTTCATCTATAAAGGGAATTAGAAACTTATTCTTAATTTTTATCTTGTTTAGCCCTCGATAATCTATGCACAATCTAAATGGTCCATCTTTCAAGCTAGAACCACCTGAGCAACGTAAGGGCTTCTACGTTTTTTAATGATACTACACTTTAAAATATCGTGGATTAATACTTCATTTTAATTTTTTTTATGATTTGGATACCTATATGGTGTGATGTTGACAAGGCTTGACCCTGATTTGACTTCGATTATGTGCTGAATTTCTCTTTGAGGATCCATCATCATTAGAGGCTCTTGGAACACATTTTTGTGTTTTTGAATCAATTCCTAACATTTAGGTGGTTCTTCACTAATTAAATTCAAAGCCAACATTTTCATTTGATGACACTGCACTATATACACTGGTGCTACTTTTTGAAACAACTTCATCATCTAGTAGAATGATACAATTTTATTTTGATGTGGTTGAAGACCATATAACTTATATTTATTCCCCTCCCATATAAAATGTATAAATTGTTTTTGATGGTTAGTGGATTAAGTGCCTAGGGTTTGTAGCCATTTGATACCTAGGACCAAATCCACTCCTCCTAGTTGTATAGTGTAGAACGAAGATTCTAGATTGTAGTTCTGAATTTGCAAATTGAGCTTATGGCATTTGAGCTTATGGAATTTCCCTACTTTTTTTATTTTCTTTCCATCTGTTATCATTACCTTCATATTAGGCATTGGATACATGAATATGTTAAGCCTTTTTTCCATGATTGAGTCCAAGAAATTGTGAGTGCTCCTTATATCTATCAAGGCCATTACATTTTTCTTTTTGATTTTTCCTTTTAACTTTAAGGTTTGGGGTTGAGATATCCTTGTCATAGCTGATTATGATACTTGCAGAATATTTTCCTTGTTTAATTCTGGGGAAAATTGCGGAGGATATTTAACATCTTCTATGTCTTATTCTTCACTATGTGAATCATTAGAAACTTCACATGTATACATGTAGTTAATCTCTTTTCCTTTAACACATTTATGTCTAGAATCCCATTTTTTGCCACAATGTTTGTGCTTACCCTTTTTCATTCCTTGCACTTACAAATTAATTTTTCCTCCCTCATGTAGATATGGTGGGCCATACTTTTTATTCTCCACATTATAAGTTTGGGGAAACCTTTGTCTCAAATATACTCTTTCAAATTTTGGCAGTTGTATTATTTCAAGCTTATTTTATATGACTCTTTCTTTTTGTCTTGCTTTATCTATAGAGGTCATGTCATGAATCTTAAGCTTGTCATGGAGATATGGTTTTAAGTTTGATGATGTATGATTGAATAAGGCATGTTTCTGATAACACATGTACTCGTGTAGCTAGAGTTTCCCATTGTCTAGTATATTCATCCACATATCCTTTTTGTTGTATCCTGGTGAGTGTCATGAAGAACTCTTCTTCTTTGACACCTTGGAACCTCTTAAAGAAGTAATTTATAAATTTACTCCAACTGATATCATGTGTCATTTTATTCAACCACATATACCCAATTATATGCTTCGCCTTCCAGTTTCATGGATGCATGCAAGATTCTTTCATTGTCATTATCAATACCATAAATCCCGAAATATTATTCTGCTTTATTGATCCATGTAACACTGCATTTTTTGTTATGATCAAATTTGGAAATCTCAAGTTTTTCTCTTCACTGATATGTGGAAATTAATGGAGCAAAGAAGGGGAATTGGGTTGAGATCTGCATATTTTGAAAATTTGTGTTACTATTTTGTGGATTAGGAATGGAAGATGTATGTCGATATTCATGGATACAAGGTGAACATGATGAGATTGATGTATTTGAAGAATCAAGGTGTTGAATTTTTTCATAATACATGTGTAGTTGATAATTTGTAATATTCAACTTCTGATAGATAAGGTTCAACACCACCATTGTTTCAGTATGATTTTGATCAACCTTATTTGAAAGGGTTGCATGTTCCTTTTTCAGCTTGTCATAATTTTGCTGGAGCTGATTCTCTGCTCTCACCATTGTATCTTGGAGCTTCTTAATGATTTTTAATTTTCCTTTGATCATATTCTCAAGTTGAGTTAATTTTTTACTAAATCCACTCATTGTCATTGATGCCATTGATCAAGTTTGTGGTGGTGTATATTTATCTAGCTTAACCTTCTACCTTAAATTGAACCTAGTTTTTTTAATTATATAATGATATTATATAATAATTATAATAATTATTTAACTATATGATATAACAAATATTATAACCTATGAAGCTAAGTGACTGTGGGTGTGACATTCAGGGTGAGAATAAAATGATGGGTTTGTTGATGAAATAGTGTAGACCAACAGAAAGGATGAATGTTGGCAATGAATACAAGTGGTGAATGCAAGCAACAAACATAAGGTACTTGGTTGGCAGGTTGACTTGGTCAAATGGGTCTATTGAATGTCAGGCCAACAAGATGGATGCGATGGGGAAGAACTGTTGACAGGTGTGAATATGTGGGTGATTCATAACATGAATGAGTTAGTTTGTTGTGAAATAAGAATCAAGAGTTGTTGCCAACGTATGTGCACAGAGGTAATGTGGTGAAATATGAAATGACGAGATGCAAGGTACTGATGTGGGAACAAAGGTATCAAGGGAGACATGACAGAGTGGAGTTATGAGCATGGTAAAAAACATAGAATGAACAAGGACAAATAATTGGTGATGGAGAGATATGCTAGGGATTGTGATGGATGTGAAGGGCCGAACCAGTTGATCGACAAAGTACACAACAAGCACGAGGCTCTGATACCAAATGGAGTGAACAATTCTAAATAAGAATATATTTATATAATTTTTTATTAGA
Source organism: Pinus taeda (assembly GCA_000404065.3). Classification (NCBI taxonomy): domain Eukaryota; kingdom Viridiplantae; phylum Streptophyta; class Pinopsida; order Pinales; family Pinaceae; genus Pinus; species Pinus taeda. Next base: position 125,444 of record APFE030101716.1, read on the forward strand.
TGATAAACTAGTTGATGATTATTATAGAGAGGGCCGTTGGATTATATATGACCTTGGGTGCCTTTTCATGAAAGGGCATGACCTTATGATTGTGCCCTTTACCGAATTAAACTATAAAATTACAAATTACAATTTTTACATCACAAAAACTTATTGATAATATGTACAACAACAAGAAACTCTTTTTCATTTACCATATAATTTAATTCTATGGGGGTCAAGCTCTTATTGATGTAGTAAATGACATAAGGTCTCCATTATTTTACTCTTCCTACTATAACTCTAACAACTTAGGCAAGGTACAATCTTGTCCTTGCAAGATAGAAGCCTTAGACATACATGTTTTTAAACTTGTAAAAGCATTTTGATATTTAATAGTTGATATAAATTATGCATCCTTTACAAGTAATTCAGATAATGGAGATAAAGCTTAGGATTTTTTTCAATGAAACATTAGTAATAACTTGCATGTCCTAAGAATCTACTTACCTCTTTTTGTATTTTCGGAGGGGTATTTTCAATATTACCTCAATTTTCACTGAATAAACTTGTATCCCTACAAAAGAAATAAAATATCCAAGTATAACTCCTTTATTGAGTAGCATATGGAATTTTTAGTGCTTAAGACAAGGCGAGCTTGCATACATTGTTCTAATACTTTTCTAAGATTATGAAGAGCTCTATTGAAAATATCTCCATACGTTGTAACACCATCTATATAAATCTCTACACAATCATTAATAAAATCTAATTCCTAATATAAGTCACTAGAAAGTTGTAGGTGCATTACAAAGTCCAAAAGGAATGAATCAATATGTAAATATACCCCACAGGAAAGTAAAATTGGTATTTTCCCGGTCTTGAGGGGAAATTTAAATTTGATTTTATTCACTAAATCCATCATGGAACAAAAAAATTTCTTGCTTGATAGATTGTCAAGGACCAAGTTGATGAAAGGTAATGGGAAGTGGTTATTTTGGTGGCCTTATTTAGCTCTCTATAGTCAACACACATTGTCAATTTTCCATTCTTTTTGGGAACAATGAATTAGGAGAAACCCACTCACTATTAGATATTGGATAGATGAAATTGTCATTTAAAAGTTTTTGGAGCTCTTCTATTATGATGTCTTTTAGATCCAGGCTTATTCAACATTACAGATGATGAATAGGATGGAAATTATACTTGATATAATGTGATGGGTACACAAATAGGGATGAACTATTTTAATATTCGTGTAATCCATAGAAAAATCCTCCTATTGTTCATGCAACAACTGTGTCAATTGCTTTGATTCTGTAGGAGATAGATTTAAATTAATATTTAAGGTATTTTCGGGCTCACTTTCAATTAGAATGCTTCTATAATTTGGAGTAATTGGTATCTGTTCTATAACAAGATCATCACTAGGAATGTCTTGACTAGGTTTACTCATTATAATATTGATGAGTTAAAAGGATGGTTGTGTAAGAGTGGAATGGTACTAATAAAAATGTTGAAAATGTCATCATATGCTTTGTACTTGAAGCAAAGAGCCTTACCAATTTTGAGAAGTGGCTATGCACCATCTTCTTCTTGCTCAAACACAACCCATAAGGGAATTTCATAATCAATGCTTGGTTTGGTAGGGGGATAAAGGATGAGATTATTCATGTTATTCCCATGAGATATCACCAAAAATACTAACCTACAATTGATAAATGCATTGATAGTGCCCAACTAGTGTCTACCTAAAATGAAGAGATGTCCTCCTAGGTGATTCTTGGGCCGCAACACTAAAAATTCAGTGAGGTATTCCTAAGAATCCATAAAAATGGTGACAACTTCTAGGATTCCTTCTAGTAAAATTTTAGATCAGTTAGTCAGTTCTAGCATACTACGGGTTGGTATTAAATTGGAAAGTTCAAGCAACTTAATGGTTTCTCTGGTCATCACATTTATTGCAGTACCCAAATCAACCATTTGTATAGTGAGACTCCATGTCTAATACGAGTGTCATGAGGCTCACAAAGTAATTCCACCTATCAATATACATTATATGATCAAGTGCTAGATTCTAAAATGTTTAAGGGACTTATTTCATGCCCTAAACCATACCACTAAAACATACCATACATATTATATATAAAGTCATTAAGGAGAAAATTTCTTAAAATAAATAAAAAATATTTCAAAGTGGAATTTTACTATTGACATTTAGCTATATATTTAGTGATATTATAAATTTGAAATTAAATATTATTAAGGAACCAAATCTTTTTACTCATATGTCACCATAATAATAATTTTTATTAATTTCATATGGATAATAATAATGAACCAACAAAAGTTTAAAAATGCATATGACATAGTTTTCATACAATAACTTATAGAGACATGTCACTATAACAATATAAAATATTGGCATCACATGAAAACAAGGGAGCCACTGCCGTGGCGGTAGTCCCTGCCGGGGTCTGCTACAACAACACAATACAAACAACTTGACCTCGTGAATTTTGTAGCCGATGGGCACACTGAATTGATTTCTGAAAATTTGTCTCACATCATTTATGGAATACTTAGAAAGGTAAGTATAATGCTTTCTTGACCTTTGTAAAGCGGTTATATCAATATTCATAATAATAATAATTTGTCAATAACTTTTATATACAACCTGCTCGGTCAATGAATTCATAACTTTTATAACTTTTCTATTTTAATTAATTATGATTACAATTTAATTAGTTATAGTATAATTAAAAAAACATTTACACGCTCAACATAAGTTTTCTATAAATTAATTATTCTTTAAATTAATTAGATATGGTATAGCTTCCTTAAACCCTCAATATTCTTAATGTTATTTCTACATTTTAATTAGTTGTGGTATAACTTAAGTAAGCCTTTTACACCCAAAATACAATTTATTCCATAAATCAATGATATAGCTTCTATAAGCCCTTTATTCTTTATTCAATGTGGTTAATTTGGTTAAATATATAATAAGATATCTTCCTAATTATACTCACAATAATTAGTGATTGTTTCATCTCTATAGCTTGTAGATATTTGAATTTATGGTTCCCCATTCATATCTTTGGTAACAATTATTTATATTTTACCTAAGTTTATTAGTTATCTATAATTTCTCCAAAAATTTTAAATTTATATTGTATAGTTTACTTTATAATAATAAAGTTATTATAAATTTCTTTAATATATGGTTTTGGAATAAAAACTTATTTTTTCCTTCCATTTAATAAAAAAACGTGGATTTCAGGAAAAACACGATAAAACCGGGTGATTTTGTTCCAAAAACACGATAAAACCACGTGATTTTGTTCCAAATACCGCCGTTGGATTGGACCGAAAAGAATAGCTAGCGCAGGTAAAAGCGGAGTTTGTTGTAATTTTTCAGACCAGTAACTAAGATTTTTAGGGTAGAAATTATAGATTTTAGAGAAGGGTAGTGATTTTTCAAATATTTTTTTAATCATAACTTGGGGAATTGAAGTTAGGTATAGGATTGATATCATGAAAAAATTTGCCATTACATCAAAACTTATAAATGCTAGTAAATTTTCCAAATACCTAATTAGAAATTATTATTTAAATAGTTTTATCTTAACTTAGTTTTACAATTAAAAATATAAATTTTAGTATCTAATCTTTAATTTACCCATTTTAATTTAATATTTTCTATTAATAAAATTATTTTCTATTTTAATTTAATTTAATATTTTCGATTAATAAATTTATTTTCTATTTTAATTATTTTAATTAATTATGATTACATTTTAATTAGTTATAGTATAATTAAAAAAAACATTTACACACTCCACATAAGTTTTCTATAAATTAATTATTCTCTAAATTAATTAGATATGGTATAGCTTCGTTAAACCCTCAATATTCTTAAGGTTATTTCTGCATTTTAATTAATTACGGTATACCTTAAGTCCAAAATACAATTTATTCCATAAATCAATGATATAGCTTCTTTAAACCCTTTATTCTTTATTCAATGTGGTTACATTCATATTTTTGAAGTGGCCAAATTCAAGAGGAAGTCATGGGGGAAGCAAATATATTTGCAGATAATATATATTTTGCACATGCGGTCAATTGTATAATAGCTTCTTTAAACCCTTTATTCTTTATTCAATGTGGTTACATTCATATTTTTGAAGTGGCCAAATTCAAGAGGAAGTCATGGCGGAAGCAAATATATTTGCAGATAATATATATTTTGCACATGTGGTCAATTGTATAATATTTGCCAAAGAGGATTGCTATTGTTGGAGCTCCAGGTGAAATAGCTGTCAACTACGCCTCAACCAGTTGCAACTTAGATTGCAATAAGTGATAAATTTAATTATGATTGGAACTTAGAATTTAACAAGTGATTGCCATTATCAGACACCTAGGCATCCAGCAACATGCAAAACACACCACTCGTCTGCCAACCTATTCACACAAGACATTAATAAAATTCTGTCGGCATGCACACATGAAAAAACACACCACAGCATGGGCCCCTCTGCTAACCACTTGTTACCAGCATACTATCTTCATTACATGTTCACTGGGCTCAGTGAAAATTGTGGAGAGAAAAAAACTGTTCTAGTCAGTATCTTCATTACATGTTCACTGGGCTCACTCACAATTTTGGAGAGAAAAAAACGGTTCTGGTCAGCTGTGCTTTTCGTGAGCATAATCATTTCTGACAATTTTGGTGATCTTTGTAGAAAGGCTAGTGACAATATCTTACAAGATCATGATTTTTTTATTAAGTATAATGAGTAATCCCAACTTAAACTTAATTAAATTATGAAATAAATAAATAATTTGTTCATAAATAAATAAATTATTTTTATATTATTTACTACTTAGATATACAAAACATATCAAAAGTTATAATTATATTTGTATATCAAAAATTATGATAATATTATATAATAAATTTTTATCTGATTTTTAAACAAATTTAAATTTAATATATAATAATATTATATATAATATTATTAAATGAATATTTTCCGATTTGAAAATGAAAAAAGTATATTCTATCATTATTAAAAAATTTATATTAAAAAAATCAACCCTTTCTCACCGTCCTCATTTTTTTTATCTATCTAACATCTAAAACTTTCTTATATATACCTTTTAATAGATAGAGGGAGATACCATCTTTTCAAAAATGGATCTCCGAGGCTGAATTAAAGAGCTCACTACGTGCTTACCAAAGCTTAATATTTGGGCTATATATATGTAGATGCAATAGATATCGTGACCTCTAATTCCCTGTCCCTCATACTCCCACTAGAGGGTTCTAGTAAGTGAACTGTATGGGTTCGGCGAATGGCTCTATTTCTTTCCATTCTCAATTAGGGCCAAACAAGACTGCAAACTACTATGGCTGAAACTGAGGTCACAGTACAAGACTGAATGAGTTTCAGTTTACTTACTTTTTCAATATAGTACATTCAGCATTTCCTTGCACCAGATGATGATCGCCTTGCCACTGTCGGCATTGCAGATTGACTACTAAAACCTGGAGGCCTTTAGTCATTTTCCAATGGGGTTTGCGGAGAGTTTGGGAAGAGAATGGAAGAGGAAGTCGTAGAAAAGGTGAAAATAGAAAATTTGTTACAGATGCAATTAATGGACTATACTTGTTATTCCTTAATTGTTGAAGAACACGAGGTAAACAATCACGCTATGGAAAAGCAGAATTTGTTTATATAAATTATCATTTAATAGTAATTTAAGACAGTTTTGGAAGCTGAAGTGTTTTGCTTCCCCTAAGGTTTGATAATTCACTGTTTTCATTATACTAAGGTGTTAACTCTATTCAGAACTGTAGTTATACATCTCTATTCTGTCAATAATGAATTTTTATTTCAAACACTGTCAAATTTGTTTTACTCATGCATTCTTCATGTTGGAGAATGTAAAGATAAATGAGAGTATGAAAAGAGAGAGATTGTTGCTAAGGAATTAGTTGTTGCATCTATGCCACTACCTTTGTCCTACTACAGAGCTGTGAAATGAGAGAGACTGTTGCTGAGGAATTCGTTGCTGCCTTTATCTCACTATCTTTGTCCTACTATAAAGCTCTCAATACATAAATGTTATTACTAAGCCACTAAGGATGACAAATTTGTTGCTGCCTCTATCTCACTATCTTTGTCCTACTACAAAGCTCTCAATACATAAATGTTATTACTAAGCCACTCAGGATGACAAGGAAAATGTTTCCGTATTTCAATTAGATGCGTTTAGCAGAGACTGTTGTTTCCATACAGATGCGTTTACGAAAACGGCCACTGCCATTGCCAGTGACATGTCCTCTACACTTCTTATCCGAATAATAGATGGCTGCTCAAAATCACAGCCAACGACCTACAAGGTCAGGTTGTTTAAGAGATTATATTATTAAATTTAGAAGTTACAGTAATAAATATCAAAATATGTGTTGTTTAAGAGATTATATTATTAAATTTGGAAGTTACAGTAATAAATAAATATGTGTTGTTTAAGAGATTATATAGAAAGTTATATGTGTTGTTTAAGAGATTATATAGGAAGTTATAACCATAAATATCAAAATATGTGTTGTTTAAGAGATTATATTATTAAATTTAGAAGTTACAGTGATAAATATGAAAATAAATGTATAACATAAAAGTAATATATATAATATTAAATGTTAAATTAATCAGATAAATTATTAATATTTAATTCAGATAAACCATTATATAAATTATTATAGAAACCATAAATTGATAAGAACGTATATTATTTTTTTATAAAAATCCATAAATTGGTAAGGGAAACTTAAAAATATATGTTATCCTAGATTTTGTAATTGGTTCAAAGATATCAAATTAAATGTTTTGCATTAAATAATATTTGCATCTAAATATATATTTTGTTTTGGGTTTTGTTGTTGGAATTTACAAAACATTATGCTCCTATTTTTTTAAACTGTGATTTTTTTATTAATAGGCAATCAAAACAATAAATTTTATATGATTAAAAAAATGTTTAATACCAAACATTTTGTTGTCAAATTTTAATACTTGTTAAACATTTTGTGGCGATCAAATTTTAATACAGCATCTATATTTAAATTGTCAAATTAGAAATTAAATTAATAGTATTTTGGTTTAGAAATTACATTAATAATATTTTGGTTTTTTTTTATTTGAAAATATAATTTAAACCAATTTTATTATTTTAATTATATTTTTAAATAAAATTTAGAAATTAAATTGGAAAAAAGAATCGAAAATATCTCAAAAACCTTCATTTGAATCAAAATAAAGATAAAATTCTGCGGTGTTAAATCCAAAAAAGCTCCAACCACCGAGAATTAAAAAGCTCAAGATGCAAACCTGTAAAGAGCTTCAGCTTTTCTCAACACATTCTTTTGGCAGTGAATATAAAGTGCCTTGTGAATACAGAAATATGACCATCATATACATTCATTGCAATATTTAAGAAATCTCTCTGAAATTAGAATCTGCCACTGATCTCTTTTAATATTCGAAAAAATGCACAGAGAACTATGGGCATTTATAATATTTGAGAAAACTGTTAATAACGAGCAATATATAATATTCCCATAATTTTATAAAAATAGGCAATTTAACATATATAATTTATTGAAAATTTGTTATTTTAAGATTAATAATATATAAAAATAATAAATAATAATTTAATATTAAAATTATAGTCAAGTTTATAGAATTTTTTTGTGTATAGATAAAGGATCCACCTCCATATGCTTATTTTATTACTAAAATTTCCATATATATATAAACCGTCTAAATAAATATAATTAAAATGAAAACAGTATTTTTTCCCTTTCATATTCCATCAAAATGAAAACAAAAGAGTTTCCTCAAATTCAGCTCGTGTATTCTAAGCACATTGCATGCCAGAAAAGTAGCCATTCTTGCTGTCTGTAGACAATTAAAATCACTCATATGATGATGTGCAATATGTTCATGAATTTGTAACAATAGAACCTTCATATAATGCCTTGTAAAATACAGCTGATGGCCCTGCATGAGGAAGGCGTCTGTTTTAACCAGAAAAAGAATAACAGATGACATTTATTGAGAGTGATGACAAGAAAATATGGCCAGGAAAGTTATCTTATACAGCAGCTGACTCGAAGGATGAATCAGTAGCCTTGACCCATTTCTCTCATAGTAATTGCAGTATCATAAGTGGGCCTTAAACTAATCAGTAAATTGTTTAAATCCTTCTAAGAACTCTGCCCAATCTGATATGATATAAAGTTTAACATCTTACTTAAGTGTAAATTTAGAAAATATCTTGCATAGCAGTTTCATTGCCATCCATCACAAATTTTAATGTTTCTAAAATAAAATAAGAAACACTTATAATACACCTATAATAATTAGAAATATTGTTACTTATATACATTCAACCATAAAGCATTTTGAAAAATTCTATGACAATTGAATTGTGTAAGTTTATCTATTAGATTTTTTATTTCAATAAAAAAAAATAAAACAAAACACCCACCAACAAAAACTTCCAAAAAGATTTCACCAAAAACAACTAGATTGAAATAGCGGCACCACCAATACGAAGATTGCTGCCACCGTGCACAGCCATTTCAAGATTTCCAGCTGCTAACAGAAACAAAATGAAGAATTACTTTGAAGTTTAAAAATGTTGGCGATAACTTGAATTGATTGAGATGAGTAAACAGTAAAATGCTGAAATTTTTTTTTATAAAAATATTCACATTTCTAATTGAGATCTTTCTTTGCCCTTAAAATCTTTGATGGAAGAGTATCTGGGTTACTATGAAGAAAAGAAAATCAAGATTTCAGTGGCTTGGCTTTGCTTACCCTCTGGTTTGTGTGGGAGTATGTGTAGAATATGCAGATGTAAATTGCTGTAAAAACAAATCCAGCTAAGTTAATGACCATCACGGAAATGCTGTTCGGATTGATGATGGGCAGACCGTAGAGCATCCAGAGCAGGCAGCTGGCCATATTTAAAATGAGCGGGACGTATGATAACTGTCCCATGGATCTATCTCTGTACGCCTCCATTAATGAGCACCTGCAACAGCAATATTCAACCATACTGTCAAACAAAACGCCCAGAATTTGAATGAATCCCAAGTAAAAAAAATTGGGCGGCGGACTCTTAAGCTGGAGCGAACAATTTGGGCGGGGGAACCTTACGCTAGAGCGAAGAAGAGCTACGGCAGAGGGTTACTTCTGGATTCCAGCAAAAAGAGGGTTACTTCTGGATTCCAGCAAAAAATTAGAAGAGCTTTTCCCTAAGGTAATGGAGTAGAGGAGAGCAAAAAATTAGAAGAGCTTTTCCCTAAGGTAATGGAGTAGAGGAGGAGAGATCTATATTTAAAAGAGGCACGCGTTCAGCGAGCGCAGGTGCATGCATGTTGCCACGAAGTGATGGGCTGTTACCTTGCCACCACGAAGCACATGTTACAATAAAACGTGTTGAAGTCTTGTAATATCAGAAAATATTGGTTAAATGGATTAGTACGGCGTATAATCAATCGGTCCTTACAACATTGGTTAAATGGATTAAAAACATAATGTGAAAACCGCGTTAAGAAAACCACCATTTTAAAAACTTTGCGTAAAAAAACTTGTTAAAAACTCATTTACGAACTTTGCATAAAAAACTTGTTAAAAACTTATTTACGAACTTTGGATAAGAAAAGCGTTGCAGGTGTATTTTTCCCTCGATACGCGTGAAGTTTCCAATAAGAGGTAAAAAAGAAAACTTTGGATAAATTGTGTAGCAAGCTAAATTGATCTTCGAAAACTTTGGATAAAATTTGGGAAACATAAAAATTTTTGGTTATTAATTGGTTGTCAGCGATCGATCGATCGCTAATAGTCCCAGGCAGGGACTAATAAGTCCAAAAGGGTTCACAAAGCACGTGGAGCTATATTAATATATATTATAGATCATAAGGTGGATATCAATTACAAATTAGAAAAAGTTAATGAAACATGTGAAGTTATCACTAGGTTTGTTAATTAAAGGAGATTCCTAAATAGTGGTTGCAAACTACGAGAAATCCAAAAAGATTGACATGACTAATAATAAACATTAAATAAATCACTAGGCTTGTTAATTAAAGGAGATTCCTAAATAGTGGTTGCAAACTACGACAAATTCAAAAAGATTGAGGTGACTAACAATAAACATCAAATTGGTGATTGATCAACCTCTCTACTATTTAGAAATATTAACCTAACAGTGCTATACATAATGATTATCCACATTCATTGATCAAGGAATAAATTTGTTGATGCTTTAGAAAACTAAGAAGTAAATTTGGATTAAGGAACATCATTACAAATATCAATCCTATCTACTTTTTTTTGTATCCCAAGAAGAAGTAAATTTGGATTAAGAAACATCATTGCAAATATCAAATCCATCTACTTTTTTTTTTTTGTATCCCAAGAACATGTAAAACATTGAGTGTATAAATCAATCCAATTTTTTTTTTTTCATCTTAAAAACATGTAAAATATTTGACTATTAAAAATTAAAAAAACATAATTAAACATACTATATCAAATAAAAAATTATTCATATCAACAACTATTCATGGGTCATATTTGATATCTAATATT
>APFE030101716.1:137136-155057 GCA_000404065.3 Pinus taeda
TCTTTGATTTTATTTTATTACTAAAGGTGATTGGAAGATATAGTTAAAAAGCTAAATTAATATAACATATCTTTAAAATGGAAAGTGAATTAACATAATATGCCCTTAAAGTGGGATTTTAAAAGGACTGAGAGGATAGACATGTAAAATGAAATTAAAAAGAGTTTGTGTTATTTTTAGTGCCATAAAAGAAAGTACATAGTTTTAATCAATGTAAAAGGTTATCACAAAATCAATGATATTATCTTCAATATCTTTTGACAACCTTTACTTAGAAAGTGAAAATGTTTGAGGTTTTTAATCGTTAAAAACTAATGTCACACTACAAAGTAATTGATCTAAATAGTCCAAAACAATATCATAATGGGCTTTATGTGGCTAGTCAGTGCTCGTGTTGTGAAACTTATTGCCATCTCTTGTACATGTATTGATTATATCATGTGGGGCCTCTCTCCACTATAGGGTAGAAAGCAATAATGCCAATGCTAATGAGATTTTCATCTAAGTGGAGGCTAGAGATCTTTAATGCAAAGAAAGTCTATAGGGATAGGAACTCGCCATTGTTAAGAACTTGTAAACATGGATTTTAAATAAAGTGTTTGAGATTGAGGGGACTTGCAATGGGCATTTCCATGCCAACACAACATAGGAAGTAAGGATTATTAAGGCTTCTATATTCAAATTTTCTAATGATAAAATGGTAATACATATTCTTCTAATATTCTTTTATCAACGGTCCATGCATATTAATGCCACTAGGTAGCTAATATTGTTCATGTATTTTTCATGGTAAGTAGTATACATATACAGGTGCCAATGTTACAACCATTTTGTACGGATATGTCTAATGATAACATTGTTAGTCATGCATAGATGAACTATAAAGAGCACTTATGGAATATAAATAACTTCCCTAAGACATGATAAGCCAAGAAGAGGGTAAGATGTCATAAATGACCTATAAAATTTGTAGCCATAATACTTAAGTTCCCTATAGAGTTGTGTTGATGGTGCTGGAAACCACCAACATAGAGGGGGTCTATATGATATGAATTCCCATCTAAACCTCACACTATTTGGAGTAATAGTTTTGTTGACAGTGTTAGAAATCTATCAACCAAGGGGATCTCCCTGATATGAATTCCCAATCAGATCTCACATCATTTGGTGTAGGAGTCCCATCCGGTAAAAAGGTCCAATTTCCAAATCCTTAAATATTTTCCTTGGATCTAGCTATCATCATAGGAGAGTGATGCAATGGTGTCTTCGAAAAGCAAGGGAGGTGTGCCTGGTGAGTGTGCAGTTGCAACTATGTCAAGGTTCCTATATTGCAAAGGGGGGAGAAAAGTTAGCCTCCAAGTGAGAGGCAATAGTACCACCCAGGAAGAGACACACATGAAGCAGAAGGCTCCATCTAACATCCAACGGGATAGTACACAACGAATGAAAAAGTCGTTACAACCAACAAACAAGGAAAAATATGACTAGTATCTCGAGGAATAGTCCACAAGGATGGGACAGCAATAGCAACCATTACAACACATTCTCAGTAAGATAAGCACTAAAACAACCACAATAGTTCATCTATTTTAGTACATGTGAAAGCACACATGAAATAAAAACATCCAAAAAATAGGCTTACAAACATTCATAGTCCATGCATGAAGAACGTGCTGGCCTTAAAAGGCTTCTCTTATTAAGCAAAAGTTCCAAGACACATGTTTACATTGTACATCACTAGCCCCAATAGAGGGACATTGGAGCCACTCCTTATTCCTCAAATAACTAGCTAATCTCTCTAATTCCTTGCGGGAGGAGCCAAGGTGAAAAGTCCCTTCGCTCAAACAATGAGGGGGTATATATAACCAAGAGGTGATGCTTCCCCTTTGTGACTCTTTCACTATCCTCATTACTGTTTAGCTTCCTATGAATTTTCAAGTTACATGACTCTCCATATTCATGTGTGTCCTTTGGACTTCCACTTTACAATACATTTGAATATAACATACATGGTCCACAATAATGATGTGGCATATGACCACTCATGACATGACATGACACTGTTGACATGGACTACTTAGTGATGTGGCAATGACAAGTCATTGTTGCTACTATGAATGATGTTTGCTTGAGAATACTCTTGTCTTCCACCTCCTCATGGTTTGGTGATAGGAATATTCAATGATCTCAAGTCTTGGGTTGTGGTCATGAGTTGGTGTCCTTTTCCCTTGATAGATCAACTTGCATGCTCAACTACAAGAATGTCCTTTGCATGTCTTCCTCCTTCATTTCCTTCTTCATCATCCTGCTAGGTTCTTGTACCTGCAATTCACTCATGATGAGACGACATCAACCCGAAAACCTCCTAGCCTAAGATGGTGCATTATGGTCCAGGTACTGAGCAGGAATTGAGTTACAAGTTGGGAAGGGAGGCTCAACAATTGTGCATTACGCAGTCCCAACAACCAGGGCTAAGGCTTGAGGTCTACAACTATGTAATTTGTAGTTCAGGTTGGGCTGAGAGGCTGTCTTCTGCATAGTTTTGGAAAATTTATGCGCAGTTATGGAGAGGAAGGTTAGCTAAATTCTGTGCATTTTTGGGAGACAGTGGGCTGGGATGAGGGGAGGACCACTAAAGGAAACTTCTGCGTAGTTCTGGGAATAGATGGAGGTTGATCTCTGACAATTCTGGCAAATAGTGGGCCAGACTGAGGGAGTGACCACTATAAGAAGATTTTGCGTAGTTTTAAGACTGAGGGGAGGCTAGTCCCCTATAGGATTACATAGTTCAGGGGCACAGGGAGGCAACTTGTTACTTGTTCTTGTACAATGTGCAGTTTGGAACAGGATGACTAAAAGGATTGTATAATTCTGGAAGGGAAGGCTAGGTCTTGGGCTTAGGAATTGTGCAATGCAGTAGTCCTGGAGTACAGGAACTATGGATTGCACAGATCCAGAGGTCAAAGTCATAGATTGCTAACTAGAACTATGGAATGCTTAGTCCACGCAGGTTGGGTGAAACCTAGTTGAAGGGTCGCGAAGCTTCTTTGGAAAAGGCTAAGCGCTAGATAAGTGAGACTAACAGGTGAAGTGATGAAGCTTCGATTGTGTCCTGACAATTAGAATATGTGATGACTCAACAAAATTGATGACCCATGACACATGAAGAACACTTTCACTTTTGTGTGACTGCTTCATGACCAACTACGACAAGTGCGATACCTCAGATACACTTTATGATGACCGTGGAGACACTTGTGTGACAGTGCTCAAAACTTTGTGAATGAGTGTGAAAGATGTTTATATGGTTAGGAAAACTCGTAAAAACAAACATGGGCCCTTGAAATCACCAGAATTAACTTATGCATAAAGTGCGACAGCTAGCATGCGAAAAGATGACATCTTGCCTATCTTACGAAAGGGAGAAAAAGAAACACATGGAATGACTTTCAATGTTTGCAACCATACATGTCATTGAAGACATATTGATATGCCAATGATAAACTGTCCTTCATACTACACTAAGAGGTGGATTTCAAATTCGTGAAAGATGTGCTTTGTTCTTTGTACCTACCCTCCAAAGGGTTATGAATCAGATGGAGCTTTCATGCAGTCCTAATCTCTGATCTTCTATCATACCCCAGGGTTCCTTGGTCTTCTTATTTTATGATTATATTTTTTCCTCATCTCTTTAAGTGTCATCTAGCATGTCTTCCTTCTTTGTATCCTTATTCATCGTCTTACCATAGCATGGTAGAATTTTTGTAGCTGCAATCATGACACAACGACAATAGTCTGATAAACCCTAATTCTAAGATGTTGAATGATAATCCATTGACTGAGTTGGAATTGGTAGTAGGTCAAGGGGGAAGGATGAGTGACTAGGCTGGATTGAGGGATAATATTGCATAGTTCTCGCTAAGGGAAAAATTTGCGTTGTGCCGATTGAGGGAAAATTTTGTTGAAAATAGCAACAAGAAATGATAAAAATAGAAATGCTAAAAACAACACTGCTATAAATAGCATTTCAACCAGTGTTGAACATAACAACAAAGAATGAAAAATGGAAGTGCTAAAAATAGCATTCTATAAATAACATTTCGGGATACCTTCCTATTTTAGTCAGCCCCTAAACTAAAATATTGAAGTAAAATTCAAATTTGATCTTAGCAGTTGTTTGTAAAATAATTAATTAATTCATCTTGATTTAATTAATTAAGGAAAATAAAACATGAAGTCTATGTGGGGACATGCAACAGTTTCTTCAATAATTGAGGAATTTATCCATCACTTAAAGAGATAAGGGTGAGTTGTAATATTCAGTTGTAATTAGTTGGCTAAGTTAATTGAGTTAAGTCCAGTTAGATAATTCAAATAGTTTGTTGTGTTAATGTAAGTTCAGTTAGTTAATGCTTGCATGCATGTAACTGCTGCACTTCAGATAATTGAATATTCTCTCATAAATAAATCATACATGTTAGTTCAGATAGAGACCCAGTTGAGATCAGATGGAGGGTAGTGTACTATCAGTTGCTAGAATATTCCATTGTGAATATTCCTTGCATGCAGAAGGAATTCTTTCCTTGAGGATTGCGCGGTTACTTCTTCAGGTTTTGTGAGTGTGATGAGGCCAATTCACACATGTGGCTTCACTGGACCCCAAGAAAAGTTGCGCAAGGAAATAGGAGGCCTGGAGGGCTTGAGGAGGACATATAAAATGTCTATTCAATCTGTGAGCTGCATTATTTGATTGCAAAGAGAGCAAGATAGCTTTAGAGCTGATTCTTTTGGTAACTTGAACAAGATTTCCACTTGTATGATAATACAGAGATTAGGGTTTTAGGTTGAGGCTTTCCTTGAGTTATTTCTTTAGTGTTATGTGTGATTGATTTCTCATTCTCAGTTATATGTGTTCTCTTGATCTTGCTCAATTCGATTAAGCTTTCGCGAAGTGTTGTAGAAGTAGATCTTGTATTGTGTTTTAGTATATTGCATAATCTGTTGATCTACAGTGGGAATTTCTACATGGTATCAGAGAAAATGTGATCAAGGAAAAGAACAATATACGATAAGGAGAAGTTCGAAGTTTGTGGTTCTTGAATATAGAAATCGAGTTCATCACATCTCAATTTCACTGATGGCGTTTAGTGGTTTAAGATTCGAGTATGCCCTTGATGGCAGCTCAAATTATATAGCCTAGAAGGGTCGTATGGAAGTAGTATTAGAGGATAATGATCTAAAGGACTTCATTGATCAAGAATTCCCCAAGCCGACTGATGCTACTCAATTGGCAGAATGGAAGAAATGTGTGGCTAGAGCAAGGAGAATCCTCCTAGAGGGAGTTTGAGACCACATTGTCTCGAGCCTCCATGGGAAGGAGACACTGTTTTCGATGTGGAAAAAATTGAAAGATCTATATCAGAACAACAATGATCAGAGGAAGCTGGCTCTGAAAGACAAGCTTCCCAAGATCAAGGGTGAAAAGGGCAACATGATCTCTACATATCTAAACAAGCTCACCACCTGCAGGGATGAGCTTGGAAGTGTAGGGATCACAACCGCTGATGATGACATGATGAGTCTTGCACTCCTCGGTCTTTCTAAGAGCTAGCATAGCTACCAAGACTCGGTTAATGGAAGAGAAAAACTACTAGATTGGGAATTACTTTGGTTGGAGCTGATGTAGGAGGAAATAAGAAGAAGCACCAGAGATGGATCCTCATCGAAGCAAGATGATGAGGAAAACCTAGCCTTAGTGAGTAAGGCAAGGAAAGGGAAAGGGAAGGTGTCCCATCCCAAACCCGGTTCTTCCCATGGTGGGAAGAATATTGATAAATTGAAAGCGTGATGCTTTCATTGTCATGAAGTGGGCCATTATGCTACGAATTGTCCACAAAAGAAATCCAAGAAGGGTTCCTTGAAGGGATCTGATGGTGAGGCACTGGCCTCACAGTTTGAGCTAGATTGCTCGCTTATCACATGCATGGTTATATCCATGGTGGGATGTGTATGGTACCTGGAAAATGGAGCTTCATTCTACATGTCAGGTGACAAGAATATTTTCAGTACCTTGGAGGATAAGGATCTCCAGATGCGGATCGAGATGAGCAATGATGGAAAGTACCATGTTTTAGGTGAAGGTACGGCTGTGTTTCAGAGGGAGCATGGAGCTCCCCTCACCCTGACTGATGTAAAGTATGTAGTAGGTCTGAAGAAGAATCTTGTGTCTGTTGCTATGCTAGAAGATAAAGGCTATGATGTAGTCTTTAGTAAAGGAAAGGTATTCCTGAGAAATATCGGTACTGGACAAACAAAGCGAATAGGGATTCGAGTAAAGAATCTCTACAAGCTGGAGGTAGATGACTGTGATGCTTTGAGTTCCAAAGCTGAGATGGTGCAGAGCCAAGATGTTGGCTAGCTATGGCATAGAAGACTAGGCCACTTGCACCATGGAGCCCTGAAGATCATGCAATAGATTTATACCGGATTACCCAAGGGAAAACTTGAGCAAATGACTACATGCAAAGGCTATACCTTGGGTAAGTATGCAAAATATTCCCTTTTGGATCGAGACAGTAGAGCTGGAGAAATCCTCGAGCGAGTTCACTTAGATGTTTGTGGACCCTTCTCTATAGCCTCCACCGCTAAACAAAGGTACTATGTTATTTTTATTGATGCTTTTTCTCGTAGATGCTGGATCTACTTTATGAAAAAGAAGGATTAGACCTTCTTGAGGTTTTGTGAGTTTAAATCCTTGGCAGAGAAAGAATATGGAAAGAAAATAAAAGCCTTGTGTAGTGACAATGGTGGAGAGTATGTCTCCCAACAGTTTAAATACTTCTGCATTGCAGAAGGAATTAAATGGGAACTGACAACACCCCATAACCTACAGCAGAATGGGGTGGCCAAAAGGAAGAACAAATCGATTGTGGGAGCAACTTGAGCGATGTTACATGACCAAAGCCTACCACTGCATTTGTGGGTTGAGGCATGCAATACGACAATATACTTGCAGAACAAAAGCCCGCACCGTATACTGGGAATGAAGACACCTATGGAGGCCTATTCTGGGAAGCAACCTGATGTAAGTCACTTCTGAATCTTTGGAACATCAGTTTACTATCATGTGACCAAAGATGCCAGGAAGAAGCTAGACCCAACAATTGAGTTGGGAATACTTGTGGGGTACACAAATACACCCCACAACTATCAGGTGTACCTACCTTCCACTCAAAGGACTGTGGTACGCAGGGATCTGAAGTTTGATGAGTAGAAAGCCATGTAAGTTTCACTTGAGAGGGAGCTCAAGCTACATGTAGAGGAGAAACATTTAGTTCTTAAGGAGGAGGAGCCTCAGATTGATGCGGAGCAATCGCATGTAGAGGATTCGAGAGTGGAGACATCCACTCATGATGATACTTCCAGAGATGGGAAGAAATGCTCAAGGGAAGCTAACAGGTTGATGTTGGATGCACCAGAGAATATTGGATAGCCATCTTCTCAGTGCAGACAGAGGAGGTTGTCTGAGCAGTACACTGGGTACATGGCCCTGGTTGGGGAGTGTGTAGATACCGAACCTTCTTCATTCGAGGAGGCAGTGTAACAACCCGTTTGGGTTGATGCAATGGTAGAGGAGTATGACTCTATCATTCGGAACAGTGTGTGGAATGCTGTCCCAAGGCCTTAGAGCAACTCAGTGGTGAGTTCTAGATGACTTTACAAGGTAAATCAGGCAACTGATGGTAGTTTTGAGAAACATAAGGCAAGGTTTGTTGCCCGGGGTTTCTCACAGGTCGAGGGGATCGACTACAATGAGACTTTTTCTCCCGTGGCAAGGTACTCATCGATTAGATTGATGTTGGCACTATTAGCTCAGATGGGGTGGAAGATCCACCAGGTGGATGTGAAGATAACATTCCTCAATTGGAAGAATGAGGAGGAGGTGTAAATTGAGTATCCAAAGGGTTTCGAGACCTTCGATCATGAGTCATATGTGTGAAGACTCAAGAGGGTTTTGTATGGGTTGAAGCAAGCACCTCGTGCTTGGTACACCATGATTGACAACTATTTCACCAATTTGGGCTTCACCAAGAGTGAAGAAGATGAAAACCTTTACCACATCATGGTAGAATGTAAACCATTGATCATTGTTCTTTATGTCAATGATCTGATTTTGACAGGTGATGATCAACTGATACAGTATTGCAAGGAGGACCTTGCAAGAGAGTTCAAGATGAAGGAAATGGGCCTTATGCACTACTTGCTAGGCATGGAGGTGTGGCAAAAATATGGTGAAGTATTTGTGTCTCAAGGAAAGTATGCCTATGAGATACTAAGTTGCTTTCACATGGAGAAGTGCAAGCCCATGTAGACTCCTCTAGCTGGGAACTGGAGGAAGGAGGATGCTACTTCAGGTGAGGTAGTAGCTGCTACTATTTATTGGTAGTTGGTGGGTTCACTTACGTAGCCGGTGAAAACATGACTTGACTTATGCTTTACAGTGAACCAGCTAATTCAAGCTATGGTTCAGCCTACTAAGCTATTTTGGAAGGCAGCAAAGCATGTGCTGAGATACCTCAGAGGCACATCTGAGTTTGAATTGTGGTACAAACAGATAGAGGGAGTGAAGCTTCAGGGCTTCAAAGATGTGGATTGGGCAGGGAGTCCATCAAACTAGAAGAGAACTTCTGGAGGAATCTTCAACCTTGGTTCAGCTACAGTTTCCTAGTACAACAGGAAACAAAGATTAGTTGCACTTAGCTTAGTAGAGGCTGAATACATGGCTGCTAGTTAGGCTGCATATGAGGCCATTTGGATGCGGAAGATTCTAGTGGGATTGTTTGGTCAGAGGATGGATCCTATAGTGATCTACTATGATAACCAGAGTTGTATCAAACTCTTTGAGAATCCAGTTTTTCATGAAGGTCCAAGAACATTGATATTGGGTATCACCATCTTCGAGACTATGTAGTCAAGAGGATCATGTTGTTGTTGTATGTTTCGACTAAGGAATAGGATGCATATATTTTGACTAAGACATTGTCAAAATGCAAGTTCGAGTTCCACAGAGACAGGATTGGGGTTACTGATAATCCTTTTCTCGTTGAGAGGGAGTGTTGAAAATAGCAACAAGAAATGCTAAAAATAGAAATGCTAAAAATAGCACTGTTATAAATAGAAGTTGAGCCAGTGTTGAACATAGCAACAAGGAATGAACAATGGAAGTGCTAAAAATAAAATTCTATAAATAGCATTTCAAGATACCTTCCTATTTTAATTACTCCCTAAACTAAAATAGTGAAGTAAAAATCAAATTTGATCTTAGCAACTGTTTGTAAAATAATTAATTAATTCATCTTGAGTTAATTAGTTAAGGAAAATCAAAATTGAAGTCTATGTGGGGACATGCAATAGTTTCTCCATTAATTGAGGAATTTATCCATCAGTTAAAGAGATAAGGATGAGTTGTAATATTGAGTTGTAATTAGTTGGCTTAGTTAATTGAGTCAAGTCCAGTTAGATTAATTCAAATATTTTGTTGAATTAATGTAAGTTCAGTTAGTTAATGTTGTCATGCATGTAACTGATGCACTTCAGATAACTGAATATTCTCTCATAAATAGCTCATGCATGTCAGTTCAGACTAAACATAGTTGAGATCAGATGGAGGGGTAGTGTACTATCAATTGCTAGAATATTCCATTGTGAATATTCCTTGCATGCAAAAGGAATTCTTTCCTTAAGGATTGCGCATTTACTTCTTCAGGTTTTGTGAGTATGATGAGGCCAATTCAAACATGTGGCTTCACTGGACCCCAAGAAAAAATGTGCAAGGAAATAGGAGGCTTGGAGGGATTGAGGAGGACATATATAATGTCTATTCAATATGTGAGTTGTATTGTTTGATTGTAGAGAGAGCAAGATAGCTTGAGAGCTGATTCTTTTGGTAACTTGAACAAGATTTCCACTTGTATGATAATACACAGATTGGGGTTTTGGGCTGAGGCTTTCCTCCGGTTATTTCTTATATTTTATGTGTGATTGATTTCTCATTCTCATTTATATGTGTTCTCTTGATCTTGCTCAATTTGATTAAGTTTTCGCAAAGTGTTGTAGAAGTAGATCTTGTATTGTGTTTTAGTATATTGCATAATTTGTTGATCTACAGTGGGCATTTCTACAAATTTTGCGTAGTTCAAGAAGGGTGAGGAGGCTATGAGATGGGGCCCTGGGAGGAAAAATTGTGTAGTTTCAAGAGGCAAAGGGGACTGGAGAATTGAAATTGCGCAATGCGCAGCTCAGGGAGGCTTGAAGGACAAAACTGCACAGTTTCTAGAGGGATTGAGGTTTGGTTGAGGGAAAGGACACTGGGAGAGGTATTTTCAAAAATTTGGATGCCAAGGGAGGTTGGGCTTCTATGCATTGCACAATTCCAACATACAAGGGAAAATATTGAGGGTTAAATATGTGAAAAGCGTAGTTTAGGAAGGTTGGATGAGGCTAGGTTGCTAGGAATCCTTCGAAATTTGGCTAAGTGTGGGATCAGTGGAATCGATGTGAGCAGTGATAGAACTTGACTATGAGCACACACTTGGACACTTGGTGATACAATGTAGATGATCCAGAACATATGAAAAAAATACTTCCCTTAGTGCAACAATATTTGTGGTAACTTACGACAAGTTCAACATCGAAGATAGACTTTGTGATGATAATGACGACACTTGTGAAAATTTGGAAATGGGTGTGAAATATGTCTATATGATGAGAAAAACACATTTTTGCAAAGATTTCCCCTAGAAGAAAACCAAAACTCCCCTTTGCATGATAAGCAATAATTCCTATGCCCAAAGACGACACTTTCTATATAAAGTTAAAAGTGTCAATGACACTTGAGACCCAAGAATAAATCTTGAAATCATTAGCTGACCAATAAGTGACTAAGGAATGACATATCACAGGATCCAAATTAGGCTCCAAAAGACGAGTGTAGGACAAAATTTTGGAGGGTGTTGCAGCCGCTACAACACTTGATGACACACTGGTAGAATACAGCTTCTCTATTTTGGTTAACTCTTTCATGTAGGGCCTTGGCTCTTCGAGGAGTATTGATTCATTGTGTAGATCACTTTGGCCTTTTCCACTTACCCCATGACTGGACATGGTCCCTTCTGTACCTTATCAATCAAACACAACATAAGATTCATCACAATCACAATATTTTGAGTTGGGAAGGGTAGTGTAGCTCATGTGATTAATATTTTCAAAGTATAATTTTTCATATTTGGTGTTGCTCCACTGCTAGCAGGCGTGGATAGTACCCTGATAGAGTCACGTAGAAACAAAAACATTGATTCACTACGAGTGAGCCTAGAAAATACCCCAACAAAGCTTCTTGCTTCACCTCTCTACGCAGGATTCCTTTCTCTTCTTTCACATTTATTTATTTGAAGAGTATTGTACATTGACACTGATTCATTTTCGTGTGAAAGAGGGATCCCGACTTATTGAGACAACAAGAGGTTGTTCCTTCAGAGAATCATATAGAGACCTCTCATTTAGGTTTGCTTGTTTAGATTTTTCCCTTCTTCATTTCTAATAGTTTGATAAGCTTGAGAACATCAAAGCAAAAAAAATCGAGAATATGCATGAGGTTTCCGGACTAGATGTGGGTTCATGGTTGGACCAAAACTCTCCTTACGGATGGATCGTATTTTTTGTCAGAACTTCATCGACCAAAAGAGAAAGCCAACACAAGGAAGATTGGTTGGAGGTTCAGCCAAATGTTACAATGTCACAAGACTCTTTAGACTTCAACCGCATATGTACTAAGAAGCCAACATGGGTCCAAACACAACACTCTTTCACTTGAATGAAAACAAAAGGAGAAACTCAATAAGAAGGAAAACATGTTGAAATGAAAAATAACACACAACCAAAAGAGAAGAAATAAAATGTCTATAAAAAACATAATATAGAACTAGAATAAGAAAATTGGGACAAATTACAAGGAACGATTGCAAGATGAGTGCAAGGAAGGGAAAACTAGGATGAAGCAATCCTACTCCTAACCTAACATCTAGAAGGTTGGTGTCACGTATAATGAAATTTCCAATGAAACCACCATAGTTTTTCATGACCTACATTCACATGAAGGATCTTGAAAAGCATAAGAAATATTCATAATACCTTCACCTTCTTGCTCCTATACCTGTGTAGAGTTTCTCCATTGTACCTAATCACAATTTGAATCAACAACGCGAAAATAAAGAGTGTGGAAGAATAGATGGTGGAACATATTTCTCAAGCAAATCATGGTACAAAGAGTCATGGCATGTGGATGATAGAAAATGATAGAAATCAAGATCATCTTGGATACTAGAGTTGTGAATGTGTTGGCATGAGGGGGCTTGGACGTAGGTTCAGAGTTAGCTGCGCTAACCAACAAAACCCTACACTATTGACCCTTTCGGAAACAACCCGCTTAGTGTAGGTTGAAGTCTCACCTGAGGCAGTATTAGGGGATACTAGAACCAGGTTTTTGCATTTGGAAGGCTATGTGATCTAGATTTAAGACATTTCTTCAGTTTTAGGCCTGATGTGACCTTCACGAACCCTAATCCTTGAAATCCCAAACTTAAAGTGATTTTCAGTTAAACATAGTTATGAACTTCGCGTAAGCATCTAGTCATGCATAAAATAACGTATAATAGTAGATCCAAACCTTTGTAGAGAAACTAAGATAAAAATACAGATAAATGGAATTCAACTCAGCATAAATATAGAAAACACATAAATATATAAATTGGACACAAAATTGCTTCAAATATTCTTTATTACTTCATATCTTCAATATACAAACTTTCCAGATCTTGCGCACACAGCTACAGGGGACCACACACTCAACTGTAGACTTACCAAGGTCTCCCCTCACACAGCAGCAGGAGCCTTCCCCTTCACTAAAAAATACAGAAAGATCTTACTACAAACTCAAAACATATCCAATTTGACTTACTTATCCTCTTATACTTTCTAAGACACCCCTTTTGTATACTTTCCCTATTACAATACCATGGTCTGCACACCATGGGCAGAGCTCAGAAAAATAAAAACTAAGGGATTTTGACCTTACTAAAGCCCCTTGACTCCTAGTAACCTGTGTTACTCCTGCTGTGCTCCTCAAAATGCGATAATTTACAATATCTTATAAAAACTTGACCCAAGTGACCCCATCCCAATAGGCCCGCAACACAAAGATGTGACTCGTCCTCAAGTCACTCTATTGGTTTATCATTGACACGTGCTTTGAGGATGCTTAATTTTGACTTCAAGGCTTGAATTTATGTTGTACTCTGCACGGTGGCCTACCAAACCTCTTCAACCAACTTCTCTATAGTTGGCCCTTCGACTGCTAAACTCATTGTCCTCTACATCTAATGAAGGGCTTTTAATTTTCTCTAGAAGTTCTGCAATAGTTGGCTTGCTTCGTTGGCCCATGGTTATGTCCTTGCTAAAATGATAGAGGCCTTTTGATCTAGCTCATCAATATGAGTCTATAGGAATTTCCCTTCTTGGAGTCTGGTGAACCTCTACATAGGTGCTAAGGTCTGCATTGTCACCCTGATCTCATCAAACTGCAATTGTTTTTTTATAGATGTCAGCTTCACGTTTTTGCACATGCAGGTCCTCTCATATAGATGCCAACATTTCCATCATACTTTCAAAAAATTGGTTGCAGTCATTAACTACAATGACAAGAATTTCCATATCAGCTTTGATAGTAGCCTCACACTGCTCTCGTACTTTTGGAGGGGTTGTAGGCTACAACGTCATCTAAAGCTCAAATATTTGAAGCTCCATCTCAAACCACACCTTCCCCACCTTAGCCTTACATTCTTTTACTGCAGTGTCCAACTTCTATAATTTTTCTGCTGAAGTTGCCTTTGCTAGAATCTGGAGCTTTGGAAGCTCACTGCATACCTGCGTTATTGTTGCCTCTAGCTGCTGACTATGCACAACGAACTCTTCTCATTCCTTGAGCGCATGTGCCTTTTCCTCGAACATTCACTAGTTTTTAGTCTTGACTTCACTAATAACCAGTAATGCATGATGTTCCCATACCCTGAGCTGATCTGCTACTCCTTGATGCAACT
Organism: Pinus taeda; assembly: GCA_000404065.3. Classification (NCBI taxonomy): domain Eukaryota; kingdom Viridiplantae; phylum Streptophyta; class Pinopsida; order Pinales; family Pinaceae; genus Pinus; species Pinus taeda. The sequence continues at coordinate 151,290 of APFE030101716.1, forward strand.
CATGCAATTATAGAATGAGAAGCGCCACATGGTTAAGGCTCAAGTTCTTCACATGCAGTAGGCATGCCCTGTCCTTTGAAGTGTCAACATGTAGTGATCCCTTCTACAACTACCCTACGTGGAGGTTTGTGTTAAGTTCTATTATTGAGGCTGTCACATTCGCTTGCTTCAGGCTCGCTTGACCCACTCTTTCTTGTAGAACATTGTTCTGTACCTGCAATTCCTTAAGGCCTTGTTGGAAATTCATCAATATGGATTAGTATTACTCTTCGATGTGCCCACATATGTCTTTTGTTGTGGATTAGATAGTATCCCCAATTTCAACAAGATCCCCCTCCGTGAGGGCCAATGGTGTTACGTTGGTGGACTTGTGTTAGGATGTGGTCCCCAAGGGTAGAATTGAATTAATTTAGTCATTTTTTGTAAAGAATTTTGTAAAGAATATAAAGTCTCCACAAAATATGGATGCAGAGAGCGTAGCTAGTTAAGAGTCACAAGGGTCTTAGCCCCTTATTTGGGTAAATGATAGGAAATTTTGAAGACTCACCCATGAGGTGGGGGCCATGGTATTGTATTAGAAAGATTATAAATATATGAGTCTTAGTGAATGATAAGAATAGATAGACGAATGAAGGAATGATATTGTAAGGGTTTGATAGGTAGGAAGGTCTGTTCCTGTCAGTAAGTGAAGGGAAGGATCCGTAGCTAAGTGTGTGGAGGCCTGGCAGAGTACATAGTTGAGTGCGAGGACCCCCGCAGCTGAGTGCATAAGGTAGTTGAAGTTTTTACTGGAAATATTCTGATTAATACAGACTAATTTTGGGTTGAAAATACTTGCATCTATTTGCTTAATTATTATGTCACTTTCACTATTGTTTTTGTAATTCAATGTGTTTTCTCTGTGAGAATTGGGTTAATTGAACTTGTTTATGGTTAACAAGATGATTGAATGATATTTGTGAAGATATAAATCTATTTTGGGTTAGTTTTGGATAAGGAAGATAGGTATGTGCGATGATAGATATAGATCTCAAAAGCCCTAGAAGACCTGTTCTGTTCCGCGAGAGTAGTAGAGATACCCTGTTAGGGCATGATTAACATAGTTGGCTGATCCCGTGAACAATTGAAGAAATTTGGGGCCAAATTAGGAGTTTAAATTTGTCAGATGGTTAGACCTACTAAGGCATTGAAAGACATCACACTAGTATTTGGATGCAGAAATTTGGTTCTTTCATCCCTCAATACTGCTATGGGTGAGACTACGACCTGTGCTACCTAGGTTGCTACTGAAAGGGCCAACAATGTAGGGTATTTTTGGTTGGTGTAGCTAACTCCGAACTTAGATTAGGACCCCCTAAGCCAAAAACTTGTCCGATTTTTGTTTATTCCACGCATTGCTAGTGCTATGCTTCTGCTACTTCTTGATAATGAATGGAGACTTGAAGTCCTTCGTGCCCACAAAAGGGTCTTCACTTCCCTCTTCCTCCTTGACATCTTTTTGTGCCGACTGTGCACTTTGTCTTTGGAATAGTGGGTTCCTCCAGGTCAATCGTGACCTTCTTGGGATCCACTTTAGGATCCTTCTTGGGATCTTTCTTCTCAACTTGTGTTTCTACAATGATTTTTCTTGTACTTGATATTTTCGTTGTCTCAGCCGAGGTGAGTCAATCACTAGACCATTTTTTGATGATGGTCAAAATATGTTCTTATGCTACCAAATCTGGCATCACATGCCAATATTCTATCAAATCCTTCTTGGCACAAATATATACATTATGAAAATCAACCTTGAACTTCGTAACATCATGATACTAGGTAAATAGGGCAGGTGATAACCGTGACCATTGATTAATCACCATGCGCAACTCCATGTCGAACATAAGCCAAATTTTTTTATTCTCCATGCACCTTGTAGGGTCTTTTCATTCCCACACAGAGGAATATCGAGAAACTTCACAGATATCGGCAGGGAACTTAGATTCCTCCGATGCTCTCCAAGTGATTAACGCAATTAGAAGCAATATACATGCATAATGGAAAAACTTTCCTTCCTGTCGTGCTTCATGACAGTCATCCAAGAGTTCTTGACATAGGTACCTTGCCCAGTTGAACTAGACCCCCTAGCTACACTACACAGCTAAGGAAACAATAGGGGCTGACACTTCATCTTCACAACACTTTCGCATAATCTTCCCAGCCAAAATAGAGGAGACAAACTACACAACCTCATCATTGATAGAGCTAACAGCGTAGCCCTAAGACTTCTTGATCAATCCAAAGTCACTCTTCATTTGATCTACTAGTTTCTTCTCTTGGGACTTTCCTACAAAATCATCGTCCAATTTTTCCCTATGATAGGGCAACGTGGTAATTCGTTTGATCATCATCTCATCAATAAGGATGGACTCTCCTAGTCATATGCACCCATCATGGACCAACGCCAACAACTAGCACACACAAATAGTCTTGATGATACTGTTCACAGAATGTGAAACATAAAAACATGTTCAGCAAACCCACTTGCTCAATCCCCACAACCCACTTCATAGGTTCAACTCTTGTAACACCTACTTCTTCATAATAGATGGATTTTAGGTACTGGCTCAGTTCAAACTGTGGATATTTAATGTGATCATTCAAGTCCCAATATTCCATCTTCAAGGATGGTACCCAGGTCAACAATTATCCCCCAATAGGTACGTCTTCAAGTAAGAGTGGAGTGAAAACCTTATATTTAACAACATCCAGATTCTTTGTGACCTTGGATGTTGGTTTCCGTGGTGGCATATATAGAGGCAGCCTGGAAACATGTTCTACCTCTTCTGCACTGATGTCTTCAAGGCCACCTGCCAACTCCTCTGTATCCAAGTCTTGTGGTTCCATTGGCTTCTTGTTCTTATCCATTTTACCCTTCTGTCTCTGCTCGGTTTGAACTTTCTGTGCCGATTGCCGAACCAGGGTATGTTGTGGCTTTTTCTGCTTCTTAGCTGCTGCTATTGAGGTAAGAGGCTATCATCTAGGGGATCTTGGCACTGTAGTATGGGAATTCTACGTAGCAGTCATGATATATCCAAGGCCTCTCTGAAAGCATTCCCTTTATAATTTTTCCCAATTCCACTTAGACATCCAACAAGTCTCGTGACTCACACTTAGGTGAAAAATCACAAAATAAGATCTCTGTCATGCGGAAAGAGTTATTTTTGCTGACAAAACTAACCTCCCTAGGAGTCTAAGACTCTCTAGTGACAAACAAGACAATTAAGAGCAATCCTTCTCTAAACATACATTATTCTATGAGAAACCAAGTGTTTTTCGATCCTACCTCAAGTCCAACGCTTGTTGCAGCAGTCCAGCCTCATCGATCCAGATGAGCTCCTCCTTCACTTTGAAACCTGCATACACTAACAATCAAACGATTACATAACACCTGAATATTCCATAAAACAAAGCATATTCAACATATAGACCAAGGAGTATATGAAACAATTCATTAACAACAAATCATTGAGAAGAATGAACTTATTTGTATTAAGGAAACAAAAAAGAAACCATTACAACCTGAGCCTTGGTGTTGTGCAAGTTCCTCCCAGGGTCCAGCAAGATTTTCCTCTACTTTGACAAGCTCACCACTTCCAAATGAAACAAGAAAGGATGGTAATCTCTCCTCACAAGCTTCTAAAAGGAAGTCCTAATTCCAGCAGCATCTACCCTTTGGAATGTTCAGCTTTCAACCTCTCCTCCTTTTGCCCAATGCCTGTATTTATAGTG